>VZTJ01005670.1:1822739-1952342 GCA_013397795.1 Orthonyx spaldingii | reverse complement strand
CGCTGGCGTCAAATCAAGTAGGGCACTGGGGAGAAACAACAAGAAGTAAAAGCAGTTGCTTTTGCTTCCTGCTCCATATGTCTTCATAGCTATTGCACGTGCAGGGACAGTCATTCCTTGTGTTTTCAGGAACATGGTTATCTTCCGTAATGTGGTAGATGGTGAGCCCTTCACAAACTGGTGGGACAATGGCAGCAATCAAGTAGCTTTTGGCCGTGGTAATAAAGGCTTCATCATCTTCAACAATGATGACTGGTGAGTCAGTGGCAGAAACAGTGTCCCCAGACAGAACAATAGAACCCATCATCAGCAATCCAACATGAGTTGAGTGCATGCTGGGTCCAGAGAGCTAAAATGGAGGAGGGATAGGATCAGAAAACTCATGCTTTACAATGCCCTTCAAATAGGGGAGTACAATCAGATTTAAAGATTTTACACACAGCTTGAAATACCTGTTTTGAAAACAATGCATAACTAGTGTCCATTTTCTCATAGGAATATGAATGTCTATGTGCAAACTGGACTTCCTGCTGGTACCTACTGTGATGTTATTTCTGGACAAAAGGAGAACAACAAATGTACTGGAAAGCAGGTGTTTGTTTCTGGTGATGGAATGGCTAATTTCCAGATTAATACCGATGCTGAAGATCCATTTATTGCAATTCATGTTCATGCCAAATTATAATTTGGAAGAAATGTCCTCCTCTGTTTGGTCTGTGTGTTTCTGTTTCCCCCAATATGTGATTCCCTGGTTTTTGAGCATGAGTGACTATCTAGTCAATAATAAATGTCATTCAAATGGAAGAGTAATGTTTTTCTCTTAATGAATTTGATGTAACTTTATTCCTGCATAACTAGTGACAATGCAGTGGTAGGTTTTAAGGCAAGGCAGCACTCCAGCTCCCACGTAACAAAAACACTGGAGAAAATTTAAAAACAAGAACCCAAGCCAGCACCTGGCTATGCTAAAATGCAGTATTTCCAAGGCTGATCCATGCACACGCACTTGTATCCCAGAGCTGGTCTTGTGGTCTGTCAGCTACGGGCAGTGCCTACACACAGAATTTATCCCTTTCTTATGACAAACCAAGCCTGAGGACTGGGTCACTGAAGGAAGCTGGGCCATGTCACTCAGTTATTCCAGGCTGTGGCATCACTGAAAGCAGTAGGTTACCTGGTTTGCAGTCAGCTTGTGCCTGGACAAACCAAAACCACAGCTCTTGCATTGTTTGCCCCGGCGGTTTGAGGCAAACAAATGCTCCCTGTGCGGGTGCCAGAGGTGCCTGAGAACACTCTGTGTATCCAGGCATTGCTTGCTCCTTGTGCCAGTAGCTAAGGCATGGCAAATTCCTGCCTCTGATGCCTTAGGCTCCCTTATTCTGTAATATCTGAAAGAATTACACAACCAGAGCACAGGTTTGGCAGCTTTCCCACATTCCTTGCCAGCTGTGAGAAAATGCTGAGGTAAAAGTGAGTGTGTGGGCCTTGCTTTTAGTCAGAATCCCTGCTAGGCCAAAAGTGCTGACTGCATCTCGGTCTGGAGGCAAAAATGAAAGGAGGTTGCTCCGATCTGAGGTTAAGGTATACTTTTAAGGGATGTTTCCCTTTTGTGGTGTTGGGGGCAGATATTGGTTCTCAGTGTGCCCAAGGGCTCTGAGTGTCTGTCAGGGTAGTCATGGTGTGGGAGGAGTGTCCCTGGCCCAGCACTGGACCTCCCATCTGTCTCCCTCACTGGCTATGGCCAGCACCTCCTGTATCCATCCATTCAGCCCCTGGATCTCCTCAGTGCCAAAGATCTGGTGCCAAAGATCTGGATACTCATGTGGTGGGGCATTCACAGCCTTTGCAAACCTGTTACTTGCCCACAGGGGCAGGTCAGGGAGCCCTCTGGCCCTTCTGAAATTGATAGGCACTGTCTTAAGGCCTGCATTCAGCTCTAACCCTCAGGAACTGGGATTCCATACTAGCTGTTATTCAGACATTGCCCAATCCCAAACGGAATAATCAGTTCACACTTCAAATTGCAAATCCACCCCCAAGCCCCACAGCTTTTGTGGCAAATGATTGAAATGACACACACTGATCTGAGGTGTCCATAAATCAACAGGCGGTGCTGAATATGGAGAAGATTGTCTGTGCCTGTGAACATATGTGGATCCACTTTCCAAGGATGTTGGAGTGCAATGAGTGTTTTGGTTAATGTAGATTCACATAGCTCTGAATTTCACAGTAGCATTAAATAGAACATGGAGAAAAAGAAATCATGAGACACTTTATTTAGGTGTAAGTAAAACTCTGTGGGCCAAATGTTCACTGCTTTGAAAGGACCTAGCCTGCATTCAGACCTTGTTTTTTGTTCCTTTTATTTCAGGATTTTGGCACATTGCCTTATAATTTGAGCACAAAGATGATGAAGAAAGCAACAGTGTCATCCAGAGCTTTCAGATAACTCACTAAACACAAAGTTACAGTCAACATTACCACTGATCTCGAAGTTTTCAAAAAAATGTTAGTACTAGGAAATGTTTATCTTTATAATTTCTATTGCTACTCTTCTATATGTAAAGTGATGACACTAAGGCCTTAATTTTTTTATCTCAGTAATTAATGAAAAATTGAAATTATGTTATGAAATCTATCAAATTTAAAGTAAGATATTTGCTGGGGCACAACAGGATGGCACAACAGATCTGCTGAAGTGTAAAATTTTAGAATTTTGTGCCACAACGCTATTTCAGTTTCTGTTACAAGTGGTGCTCACTTTCATTGGCCAAACAGTGAGTTTAGCTGTGTAATTAATCTCTGATTCTATAAATGCATTGTAAATTTACAATTGTGTTCATTTTTTCCTTTTGGTCTTTTTTTCACCATAGTTCTGTCTCCAAGTGGAGCTTTCACCATAATAGTGATCAGAATTTAATGTAAATGATGCACAGTAAAGCAAAGTGAATAGCTGCTTGTATGTACAACTTCTCACTGGTCATGTTTCAGTTTTATATATATATAGACACATTCAGGCAGTAAACACTTTGGCATTCATTCAATCAGAAAAAAGAAACTGAGTTTGATAATTTATCCTTCTTGTGGGTTTAATCCACAGAGTTAAAATTTAATATTTTCAAGATAAGGGGAAATAAACAGTGAGATTAGAAGAACCATGAACTCCTAGTGTACTGTCTGTGAGTGCACCAGAAAGTTGTTTACTGAATTATTCATGACAATTTATTTTCTCAGCTCAGTGCAACAGCAAATATGGAAACTTTTGTTCTGCATGCCTTTGTGTCAGCTTATTATTTCCCTGAATCACTGTTACTTTTCTAAGAGAAGAAGGAGTTCTGTAGAGGGAAACTAGCAGTCTATTGTCTCTTTTATAGAGACTGTAAAATTTTATTCAAGTTATTTTGTTTTAAAGGGAAACAAATGAAAAACTCAACACACTTTTAAATTGCTGATCATGTGTTTATCTGCAATCTGTGTTTTTAACAGTCTTAGTGTATTAGTCTCATTGCACAATGTATTCTGAACAATATATAAATATTTCCTTTGCAAGTGTTTTCACGCTGTGGCAATTTTAATTTTGCCTTAATGTTAAATCAGAATGGTCATAAGAATGAATGCTGGTGACACTGTTTGAGATGATAGTGGTGTATTATCTCCAGTCACTAGAGACAAAGTGAGAGTGAGTGCTTGGATTTTCACCCAACTGGCACAATTAAGCACTTGGGGTGAGAATAAATAGCCACAGCAGTTAGTGTAGGATTAAGAAAGTGACTTACTCCCTGTAGGAAAGCAGTAAAGTGTGAGCGGTGCTGTGGCACTTGTGAGTTGAAAATGGAAATACCAAACATTTGCCAGAGAATGAAATTCCATGGTCTTCCTTGGCCCTAAAATAATAATTAGATTGCATTATCCAGCCAACAAGACTGAGAAGTAGCCAGCTTAGTTAACTGCGTTATACTTTCCTATTATTCCAAGATTTATGTGACTGGGTGTTTTGGGGTTTTTTAATGTTCTTTTTTTCCCACAAAAAAAAGGAAGTGTGATGTCATGGTAAATATGCCACCATATTCTTAATTTCAGTTGGGAAGAAAGCCTTTGGAAGTTTAGCACTTTCTCTGTGTTTGTAGATGACAAATGATAATCACTGTGGACGCTAATTTCTGCAAACTTCTGAGTACTCTAGAGCATGAAGTCAGAAGACTCTTGAAGAAAGTTAACCTTTAGAATTTGGGCAAGGTGACTACATGGAACTCATTATGTTTGTAATAATGAACATTCCAATTTTGGCCTGATTTACATTGGTGTTATTCCTGAGCTGTTCCCTTACAATGTGTGTGGGAAGTAGTCACTAAAATGTTGATTCATTATCTTACAGAACCTCATGGTAGATTTCAAGTATTGGAATTGATCTGTATTCAAAATGTGCCAATTGTTACACCATTATTGTCCAAACTCTTCTGTCTTTAATGTTTGGTAAGCATATCTGTGCCTTGGAAATTGTCAAGACTAAGCTCAAATAATTCCTGCCTGAGCTCACAGATTAAAAAAATTCACTTGCAGAATAGCTATTGACTGAACTTTGGTCATTTAGATACCAATCAAGTTGAATCTCATGAGTCCTAATGTTTAGCAACAGTAAAAAGAAGAAGAAAGGAATACTTAGTTGGACAGATTGACGCCAGGGTGAAAAGGGTAATTTGTTTTCCCCCCCAGGGTTTTCTTCTTGTTTTTTCCTTTGTCTTTTCTTGTACTAAAACAAAAGTGAATGGGAAAAAATCCCATTTTATACCCCTAGTTAGCAAGAAAACTGAGGTTAACAAGCATTTGTCATGGGGTCTCATCCCACAGTTAAAAGCACAATAGATGCAGCAGCAGCAGCCTTGGTCTGCAGACCTACTAATGCTTCTCACAAAGCAATACAATTCCAAGAATATCATTTCTCTAAATGGAAGTTCCTTGGAAAGGAGGGTAGCTTCACAAACATACATCCACACCTCTACAGACATCTAAATCTCTGTTCACTTGTCATTAACTCTCCTGCTCTTCAGCATTTGTAGCCACCCTTTTGATTGTATTTAAACACATGCAATTTTCATTGTCTGGTAGAAAATAACAGGACAATATTTAACTGTAAAGCTGCAGCAAGATCATATTGGAATCAACAACATATCAGAACCTTCCTGTTGAGACTGACCCTGGAATGTCTGAACTGGCATGGAGTGAATGTGGATTTCCATGGACTGGTATCACTGCATCTCAGATAAGTTCCTCTGAACCTTGTTAAGACAGATAATGGGGTAGAACAGTAACTAAGGCAATAAAGGCTAATAACATGAGGTTTCTCAGTCTAGGTTCTGTGCACATTTCTGCCTGTGTTCAAATACTCCTTGAATCTACCTTTTTCTAGACAGTGCAGTTAGCAAAGGACAGCTGACATGTGCAGTGGTGGCAGGGACAGGACAGAGCAGTCAGAGCAGTGTTGGACAGACAGCAAGGCAGAACAATTAGATAGGTGGCAAGCTAGAATGAGTACCAGTATTGGCAAACACAAATGATATCTAGAACAAGATAGAACACAAACAGAGAATAGGCAAAGTCCTGGATGACTTGTCTAGAGCACCAAACTGTGTATTTATGGGTAGACATTGCAGATTCAAACTGCAAAAACAGGACTAAAACAAGTGGTTCAACAAGCATCTTCATGCTTTAACTGGGAAAAGAAATTATATCTTAGAGCAGCTGTGAATGACAGAATTTTATGATGCTGTAACCTGTAGCAAATTGTCTATTTACTTTATGATAAAAGTAAAGACCTTGTGCTGACAAAGAGATTGCCATATTTTGGCATCAGGCTTGTAAGCTATGTAAGAAGAATGGGATGTTAAAACCTCTTGATAGAAGAGCTCAGATGATACAAGAGAGAAGGAAATGTGTCAGACAAATTTGGGCAATAGAATTGGATCTAGTTTTCTACTGTTCTTTGGAATCCATTTCAGTATCTCTCCTCCAGATGTTTAAAGTTAGCCATCTTTTACACATAATACCTACCACATTCATTGCCAGCCTCAATATCATAAATTAAGTTGTGGTCTCTTCATAAATACCCCATTGCTTGCCAAGGGAAGCAAATGTGACAGTTCTGCAAAAGAAGCCCCTACACGTGTAAAAACTGCCAAAACAGAAGACAAAACAGCTGCAATAAAACCACATTTTCCTAATTTTTTACATTGCAGGAAAAATCTATCTACAAGTCTTCAGGAGGAAAGCCACGCATTACCTCTGCTGATATTCCTTGTGGCACTGTGTGGGTATCAAAACCCCATTGTACCACCAGTCAAGTAATTTTTTCACCTCACATGAGATTTTTCGTACAAGGTTTTTCTTACAAGTCTACAGCATATCTACAAAGCTGAGAAACTGGAGAAGGGATGTAACTTCATTGTGGAGGACTATGGGTTTTTTCTAAAAGAAGGAAATATCCCATAATTCAGCCCTGATTTACTATTACTATCTTCCTATTTGTCACAGATGAAATACAATTGCCCTTTTACATGCCTGCTAACTTTGGGAAAATACTCATCTTCTAGAGACACAGGTGGCTTTCTGTTCATTTGATCTTCACACCCAAATGCCATGTTCTGTTTATCCCACACTTAGAGATCAGAAGGTGGGATAAGACCATTGGGGTCATTTCAGTTGCACTATAATTACAAGATGATCCTCTCAACACACCTCTTAAATGTTTTATCTGGTCTACTTTGAACAGGGCTTTGTTGATCACTCCATGACTTCTTTTGAAGTGCTATTCTACTGCCTAACGGACTTTATGGGCAGATTTCTTTTTATCAGTAAGATAAAATTTACATTTTTATATTATAGTTCATTGCCCTTTAATCACCTTAAAAACCACCTTTTCTTTCCACTGACAATATTTCCTATCAATAGCCAAGAAACTAAGAGTATGCTGAATGTCAGTGTAGTGTAGATTAACAAGAATTAAATCAACTGCCACAAAAAAAAATCCCACTTTCATTTTTCCCTTCCTCTTTTTTATCTAGGGACACAAAAATCTAGTAACAGAATTTTTCTAATCCTACACAATTCAGTAGAATTTTGGCCTCAAATGATCTGACACTTACTTATAAAATTTGTTAGTTAACCCATAATAATTGCAGGTATAAATACTCTTGTTTCAATGCATCTGTCTACCCTGAAGATATCAGGAAACAAGTGGTCTGACTAGTATAAAATCAAGTAGCATATAATCGGGTGTGAGTATATATATATATATATACGTATATATATGTATCTATATGTATCTATATGTATATATACACACATTATATCTATCTATCTATCTATCTATCTATCTATCTATCTATCTATCTATCTATCTATCTATCTATCTATATCTATATATAGTGTGTGTGTGTGTATCCATACACACACATGTGCACACATTTACATCTATCTGTTGGGGTTTTTTTCTTTCCTTATGCTTGCAGGATATCCCTTAGGCACTTCACTGGAAATTAAATGAAATAATTATAGACCATTTTATGCTCAATTTCTGCAAATAAGTTTTTAAGAATCTGCATTAGCAAAATAAGTTTTTATTTCTGGGATAATCAATCTCACATTTTTTGTGCATCCAGAATTTTCATTGAGATCAAGTAGATATCACTATGGTGAAAAAAATTAGCAGTGAGACTGATCAGATACAGTAAACTTGTTTTGGTTTTGCATATTTCCCTTAAAATGTTTGAAATACTGAGTCTTATTTTTTATTGAGTTCTAACTGAGATTAGAATATCTTTAAAGATGCTTGTATGATTTTGCAGTAAGATGCAATTTGAATTCATCCTTATCCTAACAAATGAGGGCATGGTGGAGAATTTTTTACTGAAGCCCAACACCCTTTACACAGTAAACTATCTGCAGTCTGAACTCTTCCCACTCCTTCTCCTATTTCTCAGAAATGGCAGTTCTTTTTCAAACTTGTATTCTGTTTTTTTTTAAAAAGCAAACCTTATGTCTGTCCTTCTCCCGTCACTATTTTGCAGGAATATATTCTGTTTCTACATGGCCACTTGAAAGATTTACTGTGGTGGGAGGTGAGTTCAGATTTGAAAGAGGGAAAAGGGAACAGATGATTTTTCTTTCTTTTCATGTGGAAGAGTCTCATAAAGAAAGCAGGAGAGCTGACAGGTCTGTTTGGTGTCTCATTACAAGGCAGTCACGTGCAGAATGAAATAATTACTTGCTCAGCTGTTCAAAATACATTTGTGCTGCTACTAATTAAAATTGCTTTGGACTTTTAGGAGTGTAGTGCTGTAGAGCACCTTGGTAACACCTCTTCAGTCCATAACTCGGTGCATTTTTCTATCATTCTTGAAAAATAAAAGGCTTTCTGCTCTCAAAAAACCAAACCATCAAGAAAACACAATTCCTTGTGTCATGTCATTAGAAAACTATTTTCTTCACAGCTGTGTAATACTCTTTAAGATATTCTCTACATTCATGACATCCTTTGCCTGTTTTTAGCTTGGAGCCATACTACTCAACTCCACAAATCCTTGTATCAGCAAAACTGAGGACTTTCCAAACTGTTAATAGGTGTGAATGTATAAATTTTCTGAAAGAAATATCTAAAGATTCTAGAGAAACTGTCCATGCTGCCATTGAAGTCATGGATACCATTTTGCTATTTTAAACTATGCTGCTATTTACTGTAGAAACAATATGCACTAAACCAGAGATAAAGAGTGTATAAAACCAAAATTCCACTGCTCTCTAGTTCTGAAAGTATTTAAATTGTGCAAAGCAAATATATTCTTACACTAGTTACTGGTGTGCTTGTATTGCATATACCCACAGATACACAAAAAGGCAGTGTTGGATCTATATTTGTAGCATAGATGACATCATCTGTGTGTTTAAGAGACCCTACATTTCTATGGAAAGTAGCAGAATTGTAAGCTTTGCTGAGTATCTCACTGAATTGAAATAAATAGCTTAGGCTCTTCTGATTCCATTTCTATGCTCAACAAACTGTCACCAAGGAAGTAGCTTTGCACAGTTCATGACATTTTCAAGAGATTTGCAGTTGTGCCCTGAACACATTCAATTATACTTAATATCAACCTTCAGAATTACTTTTTGCCATTACCTGGACAACTTTAGTGCAGAGGAAAGTGCTTTGTTCAGATATAGTATGCTAATGTCATCTATTCGAACATCTGACATAGCGAAACAGGCCACTCTGTATGGAGGAAAAAAATGCGTCAAGTTTATATGAAATGTCAGAGGCCCTTTTCCCCAATTTTCCCAGCCCAGCAGTTAAACTACAGTGACAGGAGACAGAGGGGGACAGGTTGAGCCTGGGAAATTCCAGCTGCTGTGAACATGTGTAATGAAGAGAAGCATTACTAGATTTTTTTTTAAATTGCAAATCATCTCTACTCCTTGAATGCCATCCTATGATTTTTCATTAAAAATATTTCAAAAAGATCATGTGTAATTTAGAGATAAGGCCCAATTGCTACATGTGTCTGGGAACACAAAGTGATGTGTCAGTAATGAGTCTCTAACAAAAAAAAGAAAATGAAAAAGACTGTCTACAGAAGTGCACTCTTACATAAACATACTGATGTCCCTAAAGAAGCTGGATCATGATCATCAGGGTAATGTAAATACTAATAATGTTAATAGCTTAGCTTCATCTAAATAGGACTGTTCTGGAAAATAACCACTCATTGGTATTGATAGGAAATGATGAAGTCATGTAATTTTTGCTGACAGTACTATACCCAGCACACAGAAACAAGTTCACTTCAGTGTGAGACAAAAGAGTTCTGGCGAGCTGCAAATAAGCACAAAGCATAAATGGTGCCTTTTGCTGAGTGCTAAGCATCAACAATACACTGCTACCAGCAGTCTCAATTAGAGAAAAGTTCCAGTTTTGGCAACTGTAGCAGGACACTGTAAGTGTTGGCAGCAGTTTGGAGGCCCTGGTCAGCTGGACACACACATGGAGTTTCTTGCTGGAGCAGCTCTCCTCAGGCAGCCCGAGCCAGGGGAGCAGGCCCTGAAATCTTCTCTGGTTCTGGAAGATTTCTTTCTATGGGAAAGTTAATACTTTGTTCAAGTCTTTACAATCCTGTAAAGCTTCCACATTCTTATTGTTAAAACTAAGACAGTAAAATTCTGCAAGGCCAGTGATGGCTGTCCAAGCAATACAGAAGCCCATTAACTAAGCCAAATGATCTAATAATATCCTGATCTCTAACACTTTTCTATTATTGAGCACTGAAGCTGTGTAAAGGTTCTAACATCTGCCTCTTCTTTTTCCTCATAAAATGGAATGTACTATTCTGTAGTTTGAACAATTATGTTAAAATCAGAACATTAAAAAACTCAGTTTGTCATGTTAAACACTATTTTGTCAAATTGTGTATTATTGTATTACATTTTATATTTATGCAGCGATAGAACCTTTCTGCATTATTATGTACACAGAGATATAAAGATAAAAGTTCAATGGTTTCATTGCAGACTTTAGTGTCACCTTAAGAAATGTGTGTATATTTTAATTTCTGTCATTGGCTTTTATAGGTGTCTGAAAATTTTTGTATTACAATTACACAGAATGACTATTTTAAGCAATACACCTAATTTAATGCCTTTTAGTCATTGATAGAACCTAAACATTTTAACTGTCATTCTGCTTTCTACAGGGTGTCTGAAAATTTTTGACTCAATGAGTATGTACCTGCTGCAGGTCACCATCACACCTACAGATGGATACCATTAAAATGTTGTTTCTGTTAAGCAAGAACAAGGTACATGAGACAGGTGATCTTTTGATTTAGCTCTCAGAACAAGATCTTTGCTGGTGGCAGAGCAGATGGTCAACTTTGTTGAACAGGAGAATTAGAATAACTAGATATATTTTGGCAGATATTCACTACATTCATGCATAAATAAATTTAATCCTCATCTTTTATCTCAGTCAGATTCTGGGTGTAAAGGATCATGTGTAGTGTGTTCTGAAACCTGAACCATCACAACACTACATTTTCTAGTATCACAACAGTGAAAAAATGATCTATTTTGTTTTTATCAATCAGAAGACATAAAGATTGTTAAAACCTTAATTTTCATATGCTTGCTTTCTGGTTTCTTACAGAGGGAAGGTTTTTTATCAGGCAAAATAATATTTTTGGGATAGGCTATTCATCTTAGGAGTAGCAACAGGAACAATGTAGCACAGATCTTCCAGCAATGCTCACTGCTCAAGGAAAAAATGGATGTCAGTAATTATTGTAACTCAGTCCTGAAATTCATATGTAAATACGGATCCTGTTTTTTTATTAGCATATTTCCATTAGCAGGCTACTCACTTTGGGATTTTCCAGGCTGAAGACAGTACTGCCACAAACTCATCTTTTTCAAGTAGTGGTCAGAAAAGTTAAAACAGATTACTTCACTGACATGTACAGCTTTGCTAAGCTTTAATATGGAGAAAGTTTGTCAGAATCCTTGGTTTATCAAGAAAAGTTATTTGCCAATAAAGCTCCCTCCCTAACAATGTGGTGTCCCTGGACCTTGCCTCCAAAACAGGAAATTCTACTTCATAAGCTCAACCTCAGTGTCCTGAAAGAAAAAGATCGAATTCCTGAGTTCATATACACTATACAGTATTTCACACAGTTGACATTTTCAAAGCTGCGTGAAATACAGCTTTGTAAAATGTATCTGTTTAGTAATTGGCAGATTTTTACAGTAATTGGCAGATTTTTACAGGACCTCAAATCCAGAATATTGAAAACTACTGATTTTATAGCAGGTAGAACAATTCCAAGATGAGTGTGAAAGAGCAAAGACCCAGGGAAACCATTGCTTGCTTACAAGGCCTTGCTTCAGATATGGAAAGCCCTGGCTCTGGGTGTGTGTTGAGTAATACTCTCTTGAGGTCACCAGAAGATTTGATACCAAGAATATAAGAAGTTCTGATATAAGACTTATTATTTTCTACAAAAGTTTGAGCAGAAAATAAGTAGCTTGACACTGTTCTTAGAAAAGAGAGAAAAAAATGTTTTGCCTGTCTCTTAATCTGCAGCAGGAGTCCCAGCCTCTTTCTTTCAGTGGGACCACGTAACACGAGGTGTTACTCAGCACACATGAAGAGTCCAGACACTTGCTGAAGGATATATGTCTGCAATAAATTCCATTTCAAAAGTGGGCAATTAACAAGGCAGCCCTTACAATCAGGTGTCTCACAATGACCCTAATCCCTCCCTTTCAGTGGAAGAAGATAAAATTATGTTGTTAAAGGCCTGATGAAATAGTTTATGACATTCAGAGAAAGAGTTTGTTTTTTTTTTTTTTCTGTGAATGTTTTACAACTGGGACAATACTTATTCTGTTGCATGTGCTACAGCTTTTCAGGAATTCTTGCCCATAAATAAAGATCAAAAAGTTGCAAAAAGAACCAAAATGATAAAACTTGTCATACCACAAGATGGCAATACTGTTTAAAATATCAAGCTTACTCAACTGAAACAATAGCGTTATGAACATCCATAGCAGATAGCACACACACCACTTGTTTACAACTCCAGTGTAAGATGGATATTTTCAAGGAAGATAATCACAGTCAGTGATACCTGCAGGGTTTGTTTTAATTTTCCTTTTAAGAAGTACTGTAGAACAGGTTCTTGTTCCATATTGTGGCTCAGACTCCAGTGGAACAATGTCACTAGATTTCAACACAAAATGTGGTGAAAGAATGAACATATTGCAATCAATGAACATATTGCACACTTGTTTTCTCTTGCATGTCCTCACTTTCTGGAGAAGAGAAATTTGAGGCCATTAAATAGTGTCTGGCAGCTATTCTTGTTGATTAGCTATCACGTTAATAATTACAGCCACTTTCAGGCAGCAGAGAGAGCAGATGCAGGAAGCTGTCATGGCATTGCCTCATCAATATAAAATGTGCTGCATGCAAAAGGTGTCGTTCAGAGCAAGCAGATAAAATCATACCGTATACTCAAGGGTAAACATCACATTATCTTTTGTGAGGCACTGCCTGGTTATGTTATTAAATAGTTATTGCTGTTGTCTCTTATAACAAAACAATCACAGCTCAGTGTTTCTGCAGCAGCAGCTCGCAGACAGGTGGGCAGTTTCCAACGTGAGAGTGAGAGCTGGGTGGGGTCACAGCCAGGAAATGGGTTCCTCAGAGGCAGGGAACTCATGGGCACAAACACACACATGCAAGCTTTTACAGTGCTGAAAGGAATGATGGAGGACTATAGGGAAATTCTACTCATTCTATTCCAGGGACAAGCAAAATGATATAAGCCCAGAAAATCTAGTCTTGTCTCTCCAGTAGTGGCCAGAGGAGTCCAGACACATGCATGCTTGCAGAATCATGAGGGAAATCACTCACAGCATGTCAGCCCTTGCTGCTTTAGTCCTGTCTCAGGCAGCACTGCTGGGAGCTGGCAGCTGCAGAGCTGCTGATTTGCCACACTGAAGATTTGTCATGGTGTAGTAAGAACTTGTTAGTCTGCCCATTGCCATGACAGGCCAACATATCTATTTCTGTTTGCAGTGACAGATGCAAATAACTACATAAATCACTAGTACAGAGTCTCATTCAAGGCATGTTTTTCAGCAATGTGAACACGGTGCCCAGTAGTGGTCTATGAAGAGGAATGTTATTATATTTAACTGCAGGGTGTATCTTTTTTCCTTGATGTATGCTGTAGCATGTAACTCCCATTAACTTTAAAAGGTTATAGACTCTAGGAACATCAAAGTAGAACATACCCTGAGAAAAAAAAAGTCTGTCCTTGGATGCTCACACACAGCTGCTATTGACATTAATTTAAAAGTGCAGTTCTTAGCCCTAAGTGTGCCTCTTTCTACTGGAGCTCTATTCTCATGGAAAAGTTTTACAAAATTTCCAGAAAATAACAACTCTTAAGAATATGTTTTAAACCAAACTCTTTAGAGCCAAAACTTTATCAGACCACGAGAGTCTTATTACATTGCACACAACTAATTTCAAAATAAGAAACAGCAAGTATCTCGCCTTACTTTGTTCTGTAGGTCTTACCTGTCTCATATCTTGAACTGCATAGTCTCACTCTTGCAGATAGAATTCTTTTCAAGGAGATGATACCAAGTGCCAGATGAACCCACCTTTTCCACTCATTGCTTGCCTGGACATCCAGGCATTTTGGACACACAGCTCAGACATGATTTTTAATGCAGATTTTGCTGCATAATTATCATCAGTAACCATCAATATCTATTCTTTATGGGAGCAAAAACTTCACATTGATCTCAGTTTAACTTCTCTGTCATAGTTCAAGTTTTCCTGAGAAAAAGTAACAGTTCTTCACACAAGTATTAAAAAGTGAATTTTCTCCTATACCTCCAGCATTTAGATGTTCATACCTAGTTCCATATTTGAGTTACCCATGGAGGGGCTCTGCCTTTACAGGTGATTAGGCAAAGAACTCTCTTAGCTACCTTCCAACTCAAATTCTCAGCTTGTATGGACTGCAATAGGGGTGAAGGATACGTGTGCAGCAGGCTGAGAACATCCAGCTTTTAGTATCGAGTGTATGGGATGCTGGTCCTTGAAAACAACCTTCCATGATTTATCATAACAAGCCAAACCTGCTGCAGGGCAGGATGCAAAAGCCTCCATGAAGCAGTGGAGGTCTGGAAGGTCAGAACAGGGAAGATTTTAGCAGAACTTTTAGTATTTTCCTGTGCAAACACGGAAACACATTGTGGGCCAGACTGTGCATATACATACATGTGTATCTTCAAAAGCAGTATGAGACATACACAAAAAAATAATCATAACTGATATTGTTGATTATTTCATTCACTCTGCACTGTGACATTACCTAGCTCTCCTAAAACTCAGAATCTCTTTGCTGCATTTTTGGTAGCATGACAGTGTGGAAGAAAGCATAAATAAATAATAAAGTGACCTGCAGACTAATATGCTCCCTAATTCAGAAGTATTTTCAGGTATATATTTTAAGATGACATGCCATTAAAATAAAAAATTAATAAACAGAAGCAAAAAAGCAACATATTTCATTTCACATTAAATACATCAAGGTAACTTGTCACTTTGCCACACCTTATCAGAGGATGACACAGGGAACAGGCTCCAGGACCAAAGGACAACAGCTGTGCCATAAGTCACCTTGAATTTGAGCACTGGATCTGCTGTGCCAGAGCACAAGCCCCACATATCCTATCCAATATTCTGTCCTCGAAAATGACTATTCTGTAGAAAGTGCAGGAAAAGGATGTAAGGGAATATTATGGGATAGCTTCTTTAGATGTGAGGATCTGCTCAGTTAAATAAAATAAAGCACAAAGCACCAAGGTTTCCAGCCTTTACATTTCTTTATTCTGTCTTGAATATAATCAGATCATTCCTTTACAATGTTTTCAGGTTCAAGAATCCTTACTACAGCAACAAACATTTTGCTACCATTTTTATTTGCTAGTAAAGAGCAATAATTCTGTCACAGCAGCAAGGAGCACATTTTTGTGTTTGAGAGGTGGCAGGAGGCATTTGCCAACAGAAGACACCGGCAGAAAATTAGAATAATGCCACGGCCATGAGACAGATCTAGAGTTACAGAAGGTGACACAGATTAGAGTATGGAAGAAGGCATTTAGCAAGCAGCAGCTGCTCCTTGTGGGCTGCCATTGGAAGTGCAATTGGTTACCTTGTGTGTTTTGCCTGCAGTTATTGTACAAAGGAAATTCATAGGGGAAACCCCCTGTACTACAGTACCATATCTTTATGTTCACCTTGCCACAACTTCCTATGCAGACCAGCTCTAACAGGTGAAAACCAACACTGTTATAACACTGAAAGTTTGTGGAGACAACCATCAGCAACAAGAACCTGAACTGTTCACAGTGAGTGGTGCACAGCTGAAATATTGTCTGTTTAAAAATGGCTTTTGGACACGTTTCTGTGGTCTGGTTTACCCCAGACATTTTAGCAAAACCTGGCTGAATCTCATCTACATCTCTAGATCTCTTTGTACATGATTTTGCATCTTTTTAATGAGACTGCAAAAGGTCTGCAAAGCTTTATATTCTTTCCCCTGGTAGCTGAACCTATTTTTTTGCTTTTCCAAGGTAACTGAATTTTTGAAAGTTTTCCTAGCAAAAGAAAGACAACACTGTGTACAAGTCTAATGTACTTTTCTGGCTACATTCAACATGAGCATGGAGTCACCATTCTGCTCCAAATTCAACAATCTCCTTCCAATGTTCTGTTAAAATCATTCTCGGTTTAAATTTGTTGTCATTGAAATATTTGCAGTATCTTCTCAGCTTATGTCCTTCTACTCCAGAGTGTTTTAAAACTTGTAGCATTAGTGTTTTGGGTTTTTTCCTCCACAGAATCACATTAATATAGAACTGCTAGAAAGAGTAATTGATAATGAGCAGGAAGATGTGATAAATTTTTCAGCAACCTCTGGATAGCACATAAAACTAGGAAACCAGCAACAGAAGAGATGAATTTTCAAAACCTACAGAGACTTAAAAATAGTAAAACAGGGGTTCAGCTAAAACTTTAACATCAGCACCCTTGACGATGCCAGAAAGGTCAGATTTCTGTCATATCTATTAAAAAGCCCAAGGACAGTTATATAATTTCAACGTTTTTGCATGAAAAGTGATCCAGTAAGCACATTCTAATTTTATAGAAGGAAATATGGCACTGTAGATTTAGCTTCTCAACATGTTATTGAAATACTGACCAGAAGAGTAAAAGCCAGATGAGTAAGTGAGCAGATTTCCCATCTCTTTCAACACTCAGTACTTACACTGACCAGCCCTAAAAGATATGCCAACTTCAAAAGTTTAATGCACATTTTCAAAATGCATGGTCCAGAGAACAATTCAGACAGAGGTCTCCAGGGGCTAGTTTTGTATTTACAAGTATTCAGCTGAATTTCTGAATCAGAACGGAAGCTTACCTTTAGCAGAAAGGTTCTCAAGAGCATGGACACTTTTAAGCTCAATCTCAGTGATTTAGCTGGAAACTTTATGAAACTAGAGGAATCTGCTGATGGTTTTGCTACCCAGTTTCACAGAACCAAAATTCCATCACTTCGTATTTACCCTAAGACAAATAGCTTTAAATATACTTAGCATGCTTAAAGCATCAAAAAGGTTTAATATTAGAGTCCTCTTACTTTTCTTTTTTTTAAAAGAAATATGTTCTCTCCTTCCTGGAGAAAGTTTTAGTTCTAGAAATTCACATTAATCACAGAACTCATTTCTTCCTGTCCTATGAGAGATGAGCCCTTTTTTTCTAGTTTTTGCTGGATGAACATCAGTCTTAGAAAATGTTTATTAATAATATTTGTTTAAAAGAAAACGTGTGGAAAAAGGCAATCTATAGGATTATAGAGAAGGTTATATTCTTTTTTTTTTTTTTTCTTTTTTTCCTAAGGCCTGGGCCTATTGTTTTATAAGTAGCGGAGAGGATATGGAGTGCCAGTATAGCAGTGTTTCCTACAGAAAACTGGCTACTGACAGTATTTCATTTATGGAATGGAATGGCAGTGCAATATCCCTGTGTTTGTTTGTTTTCTCATGCATAGAAAGCATAAGAAAATGCTGCTTACATCATCAAAACAAACTCTCATAGAAATTTTATAAGCCAGCAAAGCACAGATGGTTGAAGGCATATGTTAGATCACTATTCGAGTTTTATTTGCTTAGGAAGACTTTCTCTGCTCAGGTCCTGAAAACTTTCTGTTAGAACTCAAAATGAGCAGGCAAAGCAAGTTATGCAGCATATCTGCATAAATATCCTTTCATTCCCCTATAAGGACTTTCCTGACAAAAAATGCGATTGAACCTACTTATAATAATGAAAGTATCCATGATTTATAACTGTTTCTTATAGTTTCTTCTTTAGTATTCTTTTATTTTAATAGGGAAGGCCAAAGTGCAAATCACTAAAGTCAGTTTATATTCAAACTCCCCATGTTAGATTAGGATGGAAGGGTCACTTGCTTTAAAGAGTCTGCAGCTTTTTACTAAAAAAAAAATAATGTCTGTGAATGAGTTTTTTACTCTGTGTGCTATTTCAAAGGTTAAAAAGGCAGTTTGAAAAGCAAGATTTCGCTTTCCCATTTAGAATTGTTCTTGCATCTTAGTTCCCATGGATTCAGGCAAACCTAGAATACAGAGTATCAGTTTGGGTGCCCAAACTGATCCTTCAAATCTGTGTTTTTACATCTAGATTTATCTAGCAAGTCGCAAACCCTTGTTAAAAGCTAACGGTGGCTTGAATTTAGGGACAACAATATTTTATTTCCAGCTGTGTAGGTCTTTAGGGCTCTGATGTCTGACTTACACTTTTACACATATTTCCAGCACACCAGTAGTCCATGGAAAGCCTCTGGGTCTCAGTTTCAGCCAGGGGTCTTCCTGGGACACAGCCAAAACACACTGCAATTCCTCATTGTTACCATGCACCTGCCAACACCAATAGACTTTAGATAAAATCTCATAAAGGATTGTTTTCAGCCAACCTTTCAGGAACCTTAGAGCCTCAGATTTTTAGCCTTTATAAAATTTAATCAAGCATTTTATTTTGCAAGGTGCCATAAAAAGCAAAGCGCAGCAATACCATAGCCCAAGTGCATTACCACTTCCTCTCAGACTGACAGTGCATTAAAAAAAAATTCCAAACAGTGATTAGGCTTCAAATATCTGAATAGAAACATCACTTACACATAAAGATGGGAAAGCCCCAGCAGTCGCTCTGTGCACACACACTGCATAAAGCAAGAGGCTCTGGAAGGCACTGTCCCCACTGAGCAATCATTGTCTCTGCTGCCTCTCACAGCCACAGAATTCAGAATTTGTCTTTCTGCCCAGCAAAGGGAGCTGTGCACACCAACAGCTACAATAGGCAAGGTGGGGGGAACATTTCCTCTCACCAGAGTCTTAACAGGTCAAGTGAAAAGGTCTTGAGACACTGACTAAGCCTGTGAATTAGATATGAATCTACCAAAGTTTACTCTGGACTCCAGGAAGCATTTCTTTCCTGAGAGGTTGGTCAGGCATTGGAACAAGCTTAATTGTAGTTTTGTAGTTTTAGATAATTCCAGAAAACAAAAATCTAACACATGCATTCTAATCAATGAAAGGCATAATTTGTCTACTTAGCCATTGTCATTCAGCACAGTCACAAATATATTTATCATATGTATCATACTTATTAAAAATCTTTTACATATTTTAGTCAATAATTCCATATAACAGATACCTGTGAACATCGCAATATTCGTTCCAGATGATTTATCATCAAAAGAAGATTGAATCTTATAAATGATTACTGAGAGTTGATTCTTGACTCTAAGGCAACACAAGGGCACATGAATATTTGCCTGAAATTTTGATGGAGTGAAGTACATTACTACTGTAAGATTTCAGTGTCTTAAAATCAGTCATGGTTAGAATGACCATACTAATCCATCTCTAATTTGCTTCTGTCTCATACATTTATCATCACTCAAGTTGCATTTTTAGGCTGTGGAATTACTATGAAATTCACATGTCCCTTGATGTGGATATTTCTGTTAAAAAAACTATACTAAATTCTGCTTGAAAAAAAAATTGTTGGTAACAGCTGTACACCAAACCAATACAATAATTTTGCAATGGCCACTCTGAGGCTATATTCTAAAATGCTCTGTTTATATATATTTGTGCACAGAACATTTGCAGGAGAGAAACTGTGGAAGTGCTTGTTCCTTTCAAGACAAGATAAAAATCAATATTTCATTAAGCGTTTGACTCTGCTTTATATACCTATCTACATTTTCATAGGAAAACAGCCATCCTAAACCAAACAAATAAGAAAGAGCCATTGGGGATATTATTAAATTAAATAATCAACACTTAATCCATTATTTCTAATTTTCCAGCTACGAAGCACTCCAAACTGAAAAACATGTAGTCTTAAGAAAGAAAGAAAGAAAGAAAGAAACTGGTTCAGGTGATTTTGAGAATAAGGAAGGTGAAATATATACTTATNTTAGAAAGAAAGAAAGAAAGAAAGAAAGAAAGAAAGAAAGAAAGAAAGAAAGAAAGAAAGAAAGAAAGAAAGAAAGAAAGAAAGAAAGAAAGAAAGAAAGAAAGAAAGAAAGAAAGAAAGAAAGAAAGAAAGAAAGAGAAAGAAAGAACACAAATTAATAGATAAATACAGCTTAAAAAGAATTTCCTATGTTAAGAAGTTGAATGTTTTAAATCAGCATGAAAAGGCTGATCAAAAATATCTACAATGTAGATAAATTCTTTCTCTTTAAATACAGCCCACTTGAAACATACAGTGAGGACTGAGAGACAAAGGGTAAGAAATTGCAGATTTATTAAATTTAATGTTTTGCTCTTGAATTTCTTGATTAGAAGCAAAAATGAAATGCACCAGGGACCATACTTCTTCATGGGATAAAGCTGAAATTTGGAAAGGTTTCAGGTAAAAGAACACACCTGTGAGTTTTAGTTATAAAATGTAAGAAGAGACTGACAATGAATTTTGCCTTGCAGAGTACTGAATTTACATAGACTATATCTCAAAATACATAACAGAAAATTTCTTATGATGGTTAAAACTGTATTTAACTTGCTTTTCTCAGTTCTTCATTCTCAAGGTCATTTACACTCACAGACATACACATACACACACATTTTGTTGCTTAAAGCTAATTTACTTTTGTGGATTATTCAGCAGTGGAAGTCATACACTTCTCCCAGTAGCATCATTACAATGAATTAATAGCACTGTTCACTGTTATTTTTATTGGAAGAAATGACTTTCAACTCTTATGTCTCAGCTGGAGCAATCATATGATATCCTAGGTTATCTTATTCATGCCACATCTTAAAAATAACTTGAGTGCCAACCTTAATTGGATGAATATTGTAGGATATATTAAGAGAACATAATGAAACACTTTATTTCTTTAGACATTTCCCAATATGGGTTTAATTAAGCTCCCTTTTTCATTGTTGCTGTTAATTCTGATCAAGTTTTATGAATCAGTCTTAAAGAAAACTAAAGAGGAGACATTTTGTGTCCTAGAGGCCCAATTCTGCATTTATTATTTGTGACACTTCTATGGTATCCCACCAGAAATTTTAGCGTGTAAGGACACAGGAATTCTGCCTTGGCAAAGAACAGATAAAGATAAACCAATTTACCTCTTCTGGGAACCAAATAACAAAGACTAAGAATATATTGATTACTAGAGCACAGAGCAAGGCTCAGCACGGGAATGGGGAAGGCAGACACTGCTTTCACCACCACAGGCCCTCAGGGGAGTGCACAGAGCCCTGCACATCCCTGGGATGCAGGAGCTGCTCCCTGGCTGTGTCCCGCCCTCAGGGGAAGGGACAGAGCCCTGCACACCCCGGGATGCAGGAACTGCTCCCTGGCTGTGTCCCGCCCTCAGGGGAGGGGACGGAGCCCTGCACATCCCTGGGATGCAGGAGCTGCTCCCTGGCTGTGTCCCGCCCTCAGGGGAGGGGACGGAGCCCCGCACACCCCGGGATGCAGGAGCTGCTCCCTGGCTGTGTCCCGCCCTCAGGGGAGGGGACGGAGCCCTGCACATCCCTGGGATGCAGGAGCTGCTCCCTGGCTGTGTCCCGCCCTCAGGGGAGGGGACGGAGCCCCGCACACCCCGGGATGCAGGAGCTGCTCCCTGGCTGTGTCCCGCCCTCAGGGGAGGGGACGGAGCCCCGCACACCCCCGGGCCCCATGGGCTGCCAGCTCTGGGCTGCGTCAGTGGTCAGGGGCTGCCCCATGGCCACGACGCTGCCCTCAGGGGTCAGCCTGGCTTATGCTTGGCTTCCATCCACCCCTGCCTAAAGGACTGAAGGAAATGATTAGGAGCAAAATAGTGCTATAAAAGAAGTCACACCAGCCCATACACTCGTGGCAACTGGAGAGTATGTTAGTTTGATTTCTATCCCCTGCATGAAACAAAATTTGCCCAGGTGACCCTTTGCCCATTAGAGGTAATGGCTCCTCTCTTGCTGGCTTCTGTAGCAATGTATTCTCAGTTTGTTACCTGTCTCAAGAGTAACCATGACAAAAGCCAGACAAAGGCAATCAACAAACAGGAACAAAGCAAAACAAGACAGCTTTCCTTTTCAGCAAAATGAAAACACGGATTTGTTTTTCAGCTTACTCTTGGGCTCTTCTTTTTATAAAGTGATCATAAGTTTAAAGACAGAGGAAAATTGCCCACAAATCCAATAAAATTTAGAATACGCAGCTACCAGCAATACCAGGGGATTTCCAACCAATATATTAGCCAACAAATCAATAACAAGAGTAAATCCTCCTGCATTGAGGGCAATCAAATGCTCAGTAACAGGTACTATCACCTATATTAATATAATCCCCCAAGTGTCAAAGTTAATACCAAAGGAAGCTTATGCTTCACATGTGATAAGCTGAAGGATATTTCTTAATAATGGTTTAAATAAAAGGAAATTGCACGGAGATTTTGCATTAAGTGATCCTGAACTGACTCGGCTCTGCTGAAGTTTCTTCTTTCTGGAGATGCCAGGTTCACTTATCCCAGAGAATATCCTGGTCCATGAGGACTGTTATGCTAAGCCTGAAATGAATTCACAACGCTTTTAATCTAAAGGCTTTCTAAAAGTAGCTTTCTCTCTGTATCAAGATGTTTACATATTATTTTTTTCCTGTGAAGGTCAGGAAACACATTGTAGTGTTTATTTCAAACTTGCTTATTCCTTCTGTAACTTTGCAGCTGAGCATTTAAAACTGTTATGTCAACTAAACACTTCCTTACCGTTATCATTAACAGTTTCCCATCTGGACTGATTACGTAATTAATCTTACGTGATTACGTAAGAATATAGTGGGAATTTAAATCTTTCAATCTGAAATATCCTACTGGGAATATACTGTGGTTTTGTTTTAGAGGAAGAGATATTTGTTGATTATTTACATTTGTACATAGTCCCACTTCAGAGTTTGGCCAGTCTGTCTGTTTCTCCTGGTTGAGTTATCTTCAGGATGTTCCTCTCTCCTAGGCTGATGAAGACTGTTCTTGTATGAAAATGCACATAACAAATAAATTATGTAAAAGCTGAAAAAGTAACCCTGAATAGTCTCTGCTGTCTCAAATCAGTTTGAGGTAGGTAGGCAAATTTGCCTTTACCTTATCTGATTAATGTTTTCTAGCAGTTAAGGACTGACTTGGAGGCCTTACTTTTTCAGAAGGAGCAGTGCTGCAGTTAAGCCATTTACTGGCTTTCAGGAAATTCAATTGTAGAGTTACTATAGGTCCTGAGAAAGCATACTCGATTTTTCCTTGTTTTACTGATCCATACTTAAAGAAATAAAAATACATAATCTCCCCTATTGCTTAGCAAAATGCACAATGATGCATGTTTGGGCTGGAGTAAACAAGTGACATTCATCCTGCATATTCCACATCACCAGGTCTGAATTCAGAAGCCTACAAAAGAACATTCAAGATTTTGCAGAGGCATGTGGAAAGCTGGCTATGTGCAAACTGATTTAATAAGCTAAGTGGCAGAAAGCACTGAGACACGAGACATTGCAGTTTGCCAGGAGAAGCAGCCTAGCTAGGTGTTATTGTTATGGTGGTAATGAGCAAGATCAGTATTTTGTAATTAACAGAAGGGAATTTCAGATGCCAGACTGATGAGTCAGAAGTTCAAAGAGTAGGTGTTTAAGGGATATTTATGATATAAAGCAGTAACAAGTTGCCTTTCACGAAATGGTTCACACCTAAATAATGGCACTCTAAAAATTGGTACAGGGCAGATGTTTTTTAACTAAGCAATGCATTAACAAATTGAAAGGTGTTTCTCAGATATAGTCAGAAAAGAGGGTATGAAAAAAGCTGCTCCTTTGCAGTAACACCTCTCTAGACAGAAAAAAATGAATTCTCATTGCAGAATACAAAACAAATAAGATGGGGTTTTACACATATATTAGTGAGGAGATGATGTGACCACAGCCACTGACTGGGTCACTGCTACATCGAGAAGTAGTTTAAGAGAGAAAATCTTCTATTTAAGGAAGAATACCAAAAAAAGATCATGCTGATTCTAAACTGAATGTACTCATATGTGGATCTCCAGCACAAATGAGGAAGAGAGAAAGCAAAATGCCTAATTAAGAAATGATGAACACTTTGCATCTGATTCCAAATGTCTTGAAAGCCTACATACATCAACATGTTTCAGGTGAATTCTTACACTGCTCTTCATAGTGTCACAAACCTGATGCCCAGGTGATTGATAAAGAGCTAGTAAAGAAATGCATGGAAAACCTCAATACAGGCCTATTAGCACTTTTGTGTGAAGTACATTGAAGCGTTCATGCTAATTACTTTATATGATTAACCACAGAAATCTTTTGAGAGTATTTTATGGCCTGGTTTTGCAAGAGTTATCTATATGCCTCTCTCAAAAAATATGAGCAGTCTTCTTTGCATCATTAGGATTCATATACTTAAAATTAGCCATGCGAGGTTTTTTTTTCTTTGTAGGTTTGGGCTTTTGCAGAACTAATGGAACACCAGATGGCTGGATGGCACTGAACTTTAGAAGACGAATAAAGAGTAATCATGGAAATTATCATCTGGTAAATCACATTACATTCCCTAGGAAAATAACAGAAGAGAGGGTTTGGTTTTTTTTTTTTGGTTGTTTTTTTTTTTTTTGAAAGGAAAGTTAGCAGCTGACAGCAGAAACATGAGCAATAAACAGCAGTGAGTGAAATTATGATCCCAGACATATGTATTGGAGCACAGGCTGACTACAGTGGGAGGTCACAAATTCGTAACATTGAGCAATTTTGTACCTTGTATCCTGTATCAGTAGACATCAGATGCAATACCTCAGAAATTGTACTTGAAAAATTAAACTCACTTGGGTTAGAAATGAGCACCATCTCACGGATTTTAAATTGTCTGACAAGCTATAAAAGAAGGGCAATGATAGATGGTGAGACATTGAGCTTAGGGAAAAAAAAAACCAAAAAGCAATGCTAATGTTTAAGCACAGAACAATTTGACTGATGGGGAACATCTATGAGAATCATGTAATGTAGGTGAGCATTGACCAAGGGTGCCATAGTAACTATAACTATGTTGGGACAGAAACTTCAGAGAGGGGGCTGAGACAATAATGCAATACAGAAATTAGAAATAATAGGACATTACAAAAGCAGATGAGCGTAAAGGAAAGAGTCCTGACTAGAAACCATTTTTAATTGGGCATAATCTCCTGGAAGAAAAGTTGCCTGGTCTATGGACTGGGTTTAAAAATTTTTGGACACCAAGAAACTTCGTAGACTAACTGCACTTATAGATGGGGAAGCTGATGCAGAGAAGCCTCATTTCCTGCCATGACGTGACTGCACATTTACATTTACTGGCTGCTTTTTATGTGTAGAGCATTAAATTTATCTCTATTCTAGAATTATTAGTCCTTCATCTATTTACTTCCATTATGTTATTGCCATGTGAGCAAAAGAAGAAATTTAGCTTTGTGCAGTCCATCATTCACGTATTCCCATGTGGTCATCCACTCTTTTCTGTCTTCATGTAGAAAAGCCGAGGCTGGCTGCAGTGCAAAGGAGCCATCTGTATCCACAAAGAGGCAGGATTAAATCCAGTAATGCAGATCAAACGGAGAATGAGTATGCATTGATTAGTCATGCCCACATGTCCTCCACACCCTGTCTCCTGTTTGTCATGTTGTTATGTTTTTGGCTTAAAAACAGGAGTGGCTCAAACCAGAAGCTCTTCTTAAACCTTACATAAATCAACAATGTATACTTTTGTGTTGCAAAGGAGTAAGATAGCCTTGGTTTCTGATGTTCCCATTCAATGATCTGGCAGGGCCTTCATAAACTTTGGACTTTTCCAAACATGGAAGGTAGATATGATTCAAGTCTACAAGTGCTATCAAGGGGACGGATATCTGGTGAAACCAGGAGTCACAACTACTTTTACAACTTAAAAATCTGGTGTAAAAAAAAATCAATAAACTGACTGAAGTTATTTCTAAGAAAGAAGAAAGAAAGGAAGAAAGAAAAAGTACATAGGTGAAGATTTCACAAGGTAGATTAGTAAAAACTACAAAGCAGCCTCTAGCTATTTTCTATCCCCAGCTGCACTTCCTCAATTCTGCTGGCTAGTACTGAAACATTATTTATTGATTCACACATTTTTCTATTCCACTATAATAACAAATGTTCATTCAGATTTGAAATCAGAACAATAAGGTCACAGATTGTACTTCCCACTCTAATGCTAAGTAGATGTTTTCTCTTACCATATTTCAAGAAGTGATTTCAGTGTCCATGTAATCAGAGAAGTTATAGGAAGAACACAGGGGATTTGAAAAATTATTTTAACTGGCCAAAAGTCAAATTCTTTTAATAATCTAGCATAAAAATGGAATATTTAGGGGTTTTTTCTCATTGCATGGCCATGCCCTGAGTGTGTATCTGTTATTATTACAAACTGGTATTTTAGTTTTAGGAGGGAAGGAATGCTGCCAGGAAATTATTTTTTCAGGTTCTGAATCTAAATGCAAACAGACCTAAACAAACCTGCATGTCTGAAAACCCTAAAATTTGCCTACCTTCAGAAGGCTGAATGTTTTTCTGGACAGAAGTAACACTGTATTTCCCATTTTCCATGTATCCCTAAAATTTTCATGGCCGCACTAGTTATAAAGCAGAACATTTGTACCACTTGCTCTCAAAATAATTTTTAAGCATCACCTACTGTTAAAAAGCTTTTATTCACCAACAGTTTGCAGAAGCAATGCAAACCTCTGAAGGCCTAATTAGATAAAGGTTTGGATCACCAAACTCAACTCTCTTCAAGCACTCTGTTTTTTACTCTATTATTGCTTTGTTACTTGACTGGGGAGAATTGGGCCAAGGTCAGATGATAACTTCTTGCTAGAGAAAGATTGCTTGGGAGGGGACATCCTCCTTCTCCAGGGCCTTCAGTGCAGTGACACCTCCTGCAAGTCCAGAGGAGCCAGCCTAGGTTTCAAAACAGCCACATAAAACTCTAATAACCAACCTCAGATTTCTCATCTGAGACACACCATGCAACACAGAAAGGCAGTTCTGCTGGCTGAGAGGTGTGCCTGCACTTCATCCACTAACAAAATATTTTTTCCTTGCAGTTTTATTCATTCTAATGCATCTCTAATATGTATTTTATATTCAGCCCTCCAATTGTTCTATACTTCTTGTACTCTCTCCTGCTTTTTAATGAATTTATTTCAGTCACTCAGAGGCTGCTACTGTACATAGAGTCAGAAAGGAGTTCTTCAAGAAGCCAACCCAATATAGCTGACTGTGTTATGCACCTCAGTTTTTCAAGAAGCTTGTCTGTAAACCTTCTGAATTGAAGGTAACTTTTCCCCACAGCTCTGTCCTGTAGTGGAAATCAATCACACATCTTGTGAGTCTGCTTGGACATCTGGGATGCCAAAAACAGAGTCCTTGACTTATGTTTACAGGGACTACACTGAGACCAAGGCAGGTAAAGCAGCCACCAGCATGCTGTGTACCGGATCCCAGCATGATGAGCAGTAATGACCTGTCAGGGAAGCAGCCTGTGTACCACCACACTGTGAAAGATCCTGGGGGACTCTCTCTTTATGAATTCAGCACACCCTCAGGCAAGAATGAAATCACACATCATTTAAATATTGTTTCATACTTTCCTTTTAGGGTGTCTCATCCCTTTCTTTGGTCTGTTCAAATCTATATTTCTAAAAATTTTCAAAATAAAGAGAAAGCCCTGAAAAGACCATTCCAACCTTCCCACAAAAGTGCTGTGTCTTGGAGGTTTCAGTTTTTTCACACACAAATCCCTTTTATCTCAACAGGGGTTTGAAAAGGCAGCCAGGAAGAATTTTTTTTTGCTAACTATTATCTGATCATTTTAAACAGGAATTGATCGCTTTGTTTTATCATCTTCAATATTTTGCAGCCGTTTTCAAGGAGCGTGTGTTGAGGTGGGAGCAGCTTGCAAATAGTCTTGGAGAAGAAAGGAAATTTAATTTCATGCCCTTAGTGTAATAAGATGGTGCACAACACAAGAACAGTGACATCTCCACTGGAGGTAACAGTAAACCCCGAGTCCTTTATTTGCCAATGCCTTTGTCTTGCTGATTTTATTTTTTGTTTCAGCTAAGACAGCAGCTCTGCCATTTTAATGCTCTTGTATCTTTTGTTTTCTCCCTGCAGTACTGATGTTTGTTCCCAGGTACAGGGTAGATTGCCAAGGTGTTTTCTCCCAGGCTTGCTGACGACCTCTGTGGCTTTGCCCTCCACCAGCTGCCACACCCAGTGTGGCACAGCCTGCAAAGGGCTGAGGGGTCTGCCCTGCCCCGGCTTTATCCTGGACTCTTGTCCAGCTCTGGGGCTGTATAAATGCTGAGGGTTGCCAAGGTTATATGATTGGTCCAGGTCACACAAGAAGGGGCAAACCAGATTTCCTTACTTATGGTGAAATGTAGTAAATAAGAGTCAGCTCTTGGAAATTGTTTGCGGTTACAATAGGAAGGGATTTCCATTTTCTGAACATCATTGTTATTTCAATAATTCTAAATTATTGTCCAGAAGTAATTTCTTTTCCTTGTGTGCTGAGCCCCTGTTAAAAAGGAGGGCTTAAATATACTCAAAGAAGCATCATAAATAGCCTAAAAATTACTTCTGCATATGAAAGCCCTATGAATGACTCATAAAGGCATGAGTCAGATGGAAAAAATACATTCCAGGTATCTGTAAAGACCTGCATGCAGGGCCTAAAATGGTGTTAATTTCCATGGACTATGGCATAAAAGTGTAGGCATGCACTTCATTTTCTCAGCAAGCTCTCACCGATAACAGCAATTCAGAAGCTTCATCACTTGGAGCTATACATTGTTCCACTCACTTGAGAGCTAAAAACCAGCATCACAGACAAGAGCTATCTCAACCAGAAAACTTGCACTCTTTTTTCCCCTCATCATTAGAGAGAGTACATCATTAAAAAGCAGAATTGCTAGTCCTTCTGCAGAGAGCTGCAACAGAGTGGTTACACAGGGAAACAATACTTAAGGGGAGAAAGCCAAACTACTGTGATCAAAATATTCTGTGCCTCTGTTTCCTGAAATGGGCTTATGGGTCAGGAATATATGGCTAGCCAAAATCAATACTTCGTTTTTTTTGACTAGCACACCATAAAACCTACTTATCTTGTTGAAATATTCAGCGAGTCACTCCTGCTCTACAAGTGCATTATTACATTGTCTCATGCTAAATACAAAGACAAACAGCTGCAGAGAGATTTTTGCCATACTTCACATAGATCAAGCACAGCAGATGTAGCAGACTCCTCTTGGTAGCAGACATTCTTTCCTGTATCTGAATTGTCTCTTAGGTATATAAATGAAGATGGGATTATGTCTTTGCTGGAGCAGCAGGTGAATGAATGACAAAAAAGCCTCAGTCAGTCTGTAGATAAAACATGATCATTTTCCAGGCTTTGCTTCTAAATAGAGAGCTGCAGAGAAATGGCCTGATTTTAGAAAGTGGTGGAGAGAAAGGAACTGATGGAGGAATGCTTATTTTTTTTTTAAAAAATAGAGTCTTAATCCATCGATTCACTGCCTAATTTAACTTTTGATAAGTGCTCATCACTATTCTTGACTATTCACATAAGCAAGCAAAAGTGTGGTTGTGAAGGGGGTATAGATGACAGTTCTGTTCCATAATGTATTCAGCCAAGGTGCCCTTATTCATGTATTATACACATGGGCATTTTTAATATGCAGGTTGCAGCTATTTAAAACCTTGCTAATGCTTCATGGAAAAAACTGAATCAGTCTACTGAGAATTCACCTATACAGCATGTCTTTTTTTCCCCCTCACTATTTTATAACCAGAAGCTTTTGCACTAATGCTGAATCTTTGTCACTAAGCAGTTTGTCTGATTTTGCTCTGAGATGCTTGGCTGAAGTTACAGACCCCACTGATATCTCTTGGTGTCTGCTGTGATGACAAGACCTGGTTCCGGTTTCCACAGAGAGCTCTTAGCTTTCTGAAAGTGGAGGTAAAGTCCTGTTCTCTCTCAGGTTGAGCAGTGTGGTTGTTAAGAACTGTGGGTTTGTCTCACCCTAAACAGGATTTAAATCCTTCAGATTTGTATTACTGTTGTATTCACACCAAGTGTTCCTGAAATGAAAATTAAAATCAGGCTGACCTGCCCTTCACAGTATTTTTAAATCAGAAAGGATTTTTTTTCTTGCTGTTTTAAGCCACATTGCATCCAGTTTCTGAAAACAAGAGTATTCCGATCTGGACTGTTTGATAAACATATGTGCATACTCTGCTGTGTTCAGTTTATCTGACCCATTTTCAAGACAACAGATATTTCCTTATTGATTCTGTTTAGCTAGGTAATTAAAACATGTGCATATCGGAAGTTTCTCAACTCTTCAAAATTATTAATATTGTATTCCTTTTCAGGGAACTACTCACATAGAGAAATGAAGACAATGGTTAATATTAAAGACATCACACAGCTGAAGAATTACAATGTGTACTGCAATGGTTGTCATCCAGTTGCACAGACAAAATGTGCCTCCATTCTTAGTGGCTCATCATCATATGAATTGTGCCAATATCATAATTCCTTTGCCTCTTTGACTACATCTAGGTACTATAATACTCACAAGAAATAAGATACTGTGAGCTATCTTCAATTATAGGTCAGATAGTCACTGTTTGTTTGAAGAGTGGTGATCTTCTGTTATTTAAGGTCTTACTCATCTCTGCTTGCCTTCTGCTTCAGACTCCTAGAAATAAATGCATTTAAAGTTTTTCATGACCCTTGCCAGGCTCTTCCTTTTAGGATAGTAATTTGAATCCAGCACAGGTCAGCAGAAAGAAGCTGGAATTATCCTCCAAAATAGACAGTTGTTTGTAGCAGCTGGAAAAAGAAGGTCACAGGTCTTGCTCTGCTTCCCAGGCTACTGCTGCTCTGGCCAAGGGTGACCATTACCTATTAACAGACTTACTGGGCATCTCAGCAGAAGGGTTAGAATTAAAGGGTGACTGAGCATTGTCATTAGCCTACCCTAGACAAGAATTGTTTGTACTCCTGTTGCCAAGTAAATACATGGTGAATGCACATAGTGCTTAAAGAAACCTGCTATTTAGATGAAATTTGTGAATAACGTTACCATCTTAACACACAGAAGTGATTATATGTGCCAATATTCCATTAGCATTGCTGTGACTGAGATATTAAATATGAAAAACCTAAGACATTTCACTGGCCTACAAGACCTTCTGAAGGGCTACAATAAAATAATTTTCATAAATGTGTTCACTTGCACACATATCAAACACCTCTATGCAGTCCATCCTTATTGCAGTTACATTGTTGTATTGCATTGGCTTGATTCTACAAGAGTGAAGCCTATGAGATTTTTTTCTCTCTCAGCAGCAGTTAGGAATCATCCTCAGTTGATTTTTTTCCTCCAGAATAAGGAAATCTGAGGTAATTGTCTATTTTTTTTTTTTACATTATTTGAATCAATTATGGATAGAGCTCATATACTGACACAGGTAATACCACACCATAGCACGCTTCAGCACTTCAACTCAGCCAGATGGCCTTGGGCCTAGAAAAACTTTTTAGTCAAATGTTTAGATGTTTCTAATAATGCAGTTGAACACAAAAACTAAATTCTATTTTTATTCAAGGTAAACATGGTAAGTAATGAACTGTATTTTCAGTTCTAATGCTTCTCAATGCTGGTAGAAGTTCCATTTTTCTTCCAGAGAAATGGTGTAGGACTATACACAAAGCATGGTCAACCTTTTTCTTTCTGTCACAAAAATTACTTTTGTTAATTATCAGTTTTCTTTTCAGGCTCAGAAAAATGTCCAGTAAGACATTTTCAAGAGCCATCAGATTTTCACACTACATGCTTTTTAGACTATAAACAGCACACGAGGCCTGCCCATAAAATAGGCCTTCCCAACCCACTTCTGCAAATGCACATATTGTGACTAAATTAAATGGCAGGGAGTGCAGGTGAATTAAATTGTAAATACCAGAAATGTACATGACATAGAGATATGTGATAGTTACAACATGTAATAGAAAGCCAAGGTGGGGATCGTATTCCTAATTTCATCACTTAACTCTCCCATAGGTTTGAGGAAATAGCTGATCTCTATGTCATCCAAGTCCTACCAGCTATACTCTGGGGGTAATAGTCATAAAAAATACTTTGAAATTTTCTTAATAAAAATGCTAAGCAATGCAAATACCTTTAAAAACATTCTGATTTTTTTCTTTTCTCATATTTCCTGGGGTTTGGTGCATTCCTAAAATAGCAGCAAGTCAGCAGACGTAGCACAGTTTCCAGGACAAGGGACCTACACATGCCGCACATTTAGGAATGAACACTGGAGCTTTTTTGTGCAGAACCTGCTTTTAGGTCACTAAAATCAGGCACTGACACAACTGATCTGAGGGAAAGCTTACTGGCTGAAGCTGGGCCACGTGCATTGATAAACTGTGCTGAGGTTTGGTTTAAAAGGCACAAGATGGCCTGGTCCTGTACAAAGAAGTAGCAGGAGGCTTGGCCTCTCTCCTGAGAAGTGACCTGGAGAGAAGCAGCCGAGGCACAGCTTGCTCTACAACCATGATTATCACTGTAGCTGTGACATGTCCTACTCAGAAGTATTAGTTTGGGGCAGAAAGAGTAGAGTCTGTCTTCTAAAATACAGAGTCCTTGTCACAATGGCATCAGTGAGCCTGTTATTAGCAGGCCATTACTGCCAGGTTGGAAACATGTTCCAGTTCAGCAAAGTAATGTGCACTAAACCTTCTCACATCACAGAAGATCTTCTTCAATCTTCTGAGAAATTTTGCTAAGAAATCGATTCCTACCACCCATTCATCTGACAAGCCAATGTCTTACACCAACCGTGAGACTTTCAGAGAAGCAATTTCATGCTCTTTGTCGTACTCCATCCTGCGAAAGAGCTTTTGAAGGAACAGCTACCATCATCTGATGGCTCTGGAGGTTCCCCTTCAATCTCTTTTATTATAATGCACCAAAAGTAAGAGAGACCATCACAGGGCTGCTGCTTAGCATGCACAGTTGTGTAGTCTCAAAGCACTCTTCTTATCTGTCTTGATATACACGTGTTATTTTCCATCTCCCACCCAGATTGTAACTTTGCTATGGCATTAACTAAATGGAAAGGTTAGACAATGCTTGTGTCTCTGGGGTGTTATAATGTTTGAATAATAATTATATTAATAGTATCGTTTCAAGAAAAAAATTGGGACTGGCAGGCAGAGACCAATGGACTCAGAAGAATAAATATTATAATGATACTTTAAAATGACACTGATGTTCTGCCAAGGCAATGTTAGCAAAATCAGAGGGAGACTTAAATGCAACTCTAGTGAGTAAGGCAGAAAGAAGGAAAGCAGAGGATACGGCCTTGACCTGGAAACTGGGAAGCATTTTCTCAGCTTGGCCATTACAAGCAGAGTATTGAAAAGTGACAGAGTAAGCCATCATGCTAGTCCACAGGAGTTCATGTAGTACATCCTTATTTTACTTTGGTAGAATTGCAAAGAGGAATCCAAACATCAAAGGGAAAAAATCCACATCATATTAAAAATGCCACGTATTTTAAAAATTCTTTTGTGACATATAGCTACTGGATATGGAGTTTTAAATACTTGTGATATTAGTGATACTTTTGTGGCACGGGATGCATTATTCATTAGTGTATCCTGAAATTTCAGCTATTTCCACTGATGGTACTCCACAAGGAGGGAAGAGCTGATCTGCAACGTTCAAACTGAAGGACTGTGACTTAAGTCAGCATTTACCACCCTTTTCATCTGGATTTCTGAGATGCTACCACTGTGAAATTCAGATATAGATAACAGATTTATAATCTATTTTTGAACGATGCAGGAAAAATATATAAAATGAAAACTCTTCAACCCAGTGAGTGGTTTAATTTTTGAACTTTTTCTCCCTGGGAGAAGTCTAACTGGGAAGATTGGTATGGCAATAAACACTGACCGAGGAAAGGAGAGACCCAGTTCCCCAGCACAGCATCACAACCTAAACTCAGCCTTTTAAATCCAGTAACTGGGGTAACTCTGGAGCAAATTGCTGGGATATGAAATAGGTGTTTCTAATATTTTTTGCAGCATATTTTGCCATTTTACCTCAACTAACTTAGACGGGAGAATTGATTTGGTCATTTGGTTAATTGAAATGCCTAAGCAAAAGTTTTTGTTTACACTGGAAGCAAGTCTTTCATGAAAAGCTTTGTCCGTCTTAAAAGAGAGCTCACAAAGCAAGGGAGACGTGATGGTGGCCACTAGAGAGTGGGAAGATGAATGTAAAGTGAAGTGCTGCTTGTGAAGTGCTGCTTTGCCTGTCTCAGGAGAGCAGCTGCCAAGCACACTCGAGAAAGAAATCTGAAATCAGACATCTGTATGTGCATTGCGTCCACCATGTTTGCTCTGAGGAGAAAGAACCATATGAAGCAAGACAGCAAAGGTGAAATCCAGCAAGACATCCTACTTTATTGCCATGGCAACCCCACCCTGACGAAAAGTAGAAAAACAATAAAACATCTTCAGGAAAAAAAAAATCAGTGCTATCTACCAAGGGAATTGAGGAAGATGCACTTTAAGGAAGAGCTTGACATTTCCACCATTTGGTGACTCTCTGAAACAAAGGTATGGCTGCAGTTTTTGCAAACTGCAGAGTTAGAACATATTGTACTTGATAAATTATTTAGTTTGTTTAGCAGCTAAAGTCTGAATTATAAGCGAAAGCTGTAGTTACAGATTAGAATCTTTAATGCCGCTGGAGCCAGACAGAATACTATTATTTTTGTGATTTTCCTTGATGTCTTCTAACATCTGTCATCCTAGACTAGGTTAACACTAGAATCACCCTTCCTATATTATACTTTCCAGGATGGGGGGATATGTGGATAAGTGTGTGTGTGTACCTTAGGCAAGCATACATCTGAGTCTGTACGTCTGCGCTTGTAAAGAGTTTTATGCATTATGCCTGCCCTCTCTGAACTGGTTGTTGATTTTCATGTGAACTGAAGTTGGTTACATACAGAGCTCATATAGGGGCCGGGGTCAAGGAGCCCAGCAATGAAACAAGCGCTTCTAAAGAAAGCAACATCTCTGACATCCCCGTACTGGTGCAGAACCAATGTGTGATAACGGAGTGCACACCACACGCTGCCAAAGGGGCAGCGCTGGGGCAGGTGAGAGGCTCATACCAGGCTCTTTGTCTGCACAGCTCTTGTGAGACTGGGAAGCTGCTCTCACACTCTTGCTGCCTCTCTCCAGAAGGCTCCTGGAACGGACCAACAGCTGCAGCGGTACAGCCTGTCATTCCCTGCACTGAGGCATTCCTGTGCAGCAGGGAAGGTGCGATCTGTACCTCCCCCAGCCTTAGAGAATCTGGTATAGCAGTTGTGTTTGCCAAACATAATCCTTTAATTTTCATCTGCTATTTGCAAATATTGTTTCTTGTAACTAATTTGCATGGGCAATGATTATTCTAATTCTGCATAGTAATGAGAAAAGCAATAAGACTATGTTACCAAAGGGCACTTTTAAAACTAAATATATTGGTCTCTGTTTTAAATAGCTTATATCTGATGGGGTTGTTTTTGTTTGTATTAACTGTAGCTAAGCCCTTACAGCGGCATCTAGAGATCCTGTTTCAGGTTATAATTCCTGTGTAGAAGATGGTATGTCTACCAAAGAAGTAGAATTTGTCCTATAAACATGACGTTTGTAAGATATGAAGGTGAGAACTGATAGCAAATCCCTTGATTCCCAGTTCGGGGCTTGATGCGATCAGCTTTCCCTATCTCCATACACATAGTGGAGAGGGAGATCAGCATTCTTCCTTCGCCCTGTCTGCTCACCAACACTCACATCACGTGGACAGCCTTGCTGTCCAACACCCACCCAAGCACTGATGGTCCTTGGAGGAGAGAGGGAATTCCTCCCCAGAAGCAAAGCCCTTGGCTGCCCCGCCACACAGAGCCCTGAGCTCTGCACTGACAGTAGCCAACAGACCTGGCACATGTTCTAAAGGAGACTCAAACTACGGTCCTACAGAAAAGCCCATGGAAACCATTTGGCAGGCATGAGAACACATTTTTGAAAGGGTTACTGAAGTTTAATGCCTTTGTAACTGGAAAGATAAAAAGCTCGGTCCTGTAGTAAATTCATACCGTTTTTTACTCTGAGGGGAGGCTGTGGCCTTTACTCTTTACTGCATTCATCAGGAGCCATGTCAGAGTTTAACACAATAAGGCATTAGTGCGTGATGTAAAATGGAGTTATGATGACAAGAACTTATAATAAATTTGGTGTGCCTATGGCAATAACTCAGCAGCTGGTGTGTGCCACCCTATGCTGTGAAAAGCATATACAGACTTTTCTTTGAAATAGCAGCAATTCAGAAATACGTTTGCTTAAAAAACCCCACAGAGATATGCTGGCTGGTTCCAAAGAAAAGAATGTTTGGGCTTTTGCAGAACTACTTCATTCATGTGGGAACAAAATCTATGCCTTGTGGCCAAGGACATGGAGACTTGGATAATTCACTGAAAGCACAAACTGAAGTTGTTTTGAAACAGAATTAACACCAGCTCAAACTTCCTCATTGAGGATACGTCAGGAATAGCTTTCTCCTTGCAGTGAGTGCATCTTTCCTCCTAATATTAATGGGAAATATGGCTTCCTGCATTTTCTATCAATATTAATGAGAGATGGACGTGTCACTAATGTTAATGAGAAACACACATGCATGTAACTCCCATCAATGATCATTAGATATCCACAGGAGAACCCTCATTAATGCTAATGAGTGTTGCACGTATATGTAATTCCCACCAGTATTAGCCTGAGATCTATGTGCATGTATTGCCCATTAGTGTTAATGAAAGATACACGTGTGTGGCTGAAGCTGCCATGGCTGGTAATGGGATGTATGCAGGAACTGACAAAATAATTTACTTTACCTTGATACCAGGAACTTGCCCTTGGTATTTGGGTTCTAATTCATCTTCAGGAAATGCAATGGTTATTCATCCTGTTTGTGTCCTGCTTATGCAGTGTTCTAAGCATCATGCCAAATTAAGGCAAAATGCAGATTCATTTTCCAGATAATGTGAAGGTTCTATGTCACAGATCAGAGAATAACAACTTCAATATTTATGCTGGGGTCTGTAGGTGGAGTCAGTGAATACATGCTTTGATTCAATGGGGTTTGATCAAAATTGTCTTTTTTTATGACAATAAATCTCACTCAAGGCTGTACTCTGATCAGTACTTGTGCAGCTGTAATCTACCTTGAACTTGGGTCCTGCCACCTATGCTTTCATTGGACCTGTGAAGTTTGTGGCAATTTATTTCACAAACTTTCTTTTGTAGTTAGTTGCTTCTAATCAATTGGAGGCTGTGTGTGGAGAGAGGGCCTGAATTGTACCCTTCAGTGAAAGGAGTTAGTGGAATTTACAAACTGAAAATGTCACATATGGGCTGCAGCCTTTGCTGTTTCTGGGGATCATTTGTGCAGATACTGAAATTTGCTACATATCTTCCACATCAGCAAAAGCCCATAGACAGGCAGTGAGCAGACAAGACCTCAAAATATTAATTTTGAGATCACTGTCAGAAAACAACTCCCTGTAATGCTCATTTTAAAAAATGCTAACAGGGCACACCACACCATAACGTCAGAAAATCCCAGAGCTCCTTACCAAAAGCAGGTCTTATTATCTGCTGGCTAGCAGCATGCAGAGATGCCTTTGCCTTGCACAGCCAACGTAGCAGCACGAAAGCGTAGAAAGAGCATCACCCCTGCTTGGCACCATGCACGCGACTTCTTCTGGAAGCACCCAGGGATACACGGGTTTGTCAGAACTGTAAAAGCAGTGTAAAGGATCTTGTCATTCCCCTATCTGTTTCAGGACTGGTCTTATTTGTTAAGAGTCAGAGATAAGTGACTGATCAAAAAGGGAACTTGTCAGCTCAATAAGACTTATCCTTGTAAGGAAAGGGAATCTCCTGCATTGCTACAGGGTTTTATGCTTAGAAAAACTAAAGTGTAACACTACTGTCTTTGCCAGACAGGGTCTGTCTACAAAACATGCTCGTGGCATTGGTATATCCAGTCTAAGAAATTCCTACTCCTCACCATACCTCTCCCCAGCCATTTTTCCCCTTCTTCACCCCAGGGCTCTAAGTCACGCCAGCACTCTGTGTGGAAGTGTGCAAAGAATTAGATAATTGAAATCAGCTGGTTTAGAGAAAGCACACAGCACCAGGGTGCTCTGCTTGTCTTTTTTCTTGTGGCCAGGTGATTTGAATGACCCAATTTACCAAGGACAGTCATATCAGGATAACTGAGGGGACTAAAAACCACCGCACAAAGACAGCAAGAGGCTATTTTGAAAAAGGTGGTTACCAAAAGAGACAATGCCTCACCAAATTGTATTCTCAGGTCCAGCAGTCAGTCCTCATAACTCCTGGAGTCAGCAGAATTGCAGCATCCTCAGGATATTGAAGGACTAAGGCCACACCTGGATGACAATTAAGAAACAAATTAAAACTTGTGGTTTATTTTTCCTGTTAATCACTTTTTCTAGATGCTGCATCACATTCTTCCAGCTACACCTGCTCTTAATTACTTTATTGCTAGCAGCCAGGAGACAAGGGCATTCCAAATCCGAGGAGCAAATACAAAATGAGAAGAAAACAATCCCAAACCCAAAGAAAATAGCCACAAAGCATGCTCCTGAAAGAGCATGCACTTCAATCTAGGAATAAGGAATTAAATTTGACACTGGGCTTCATGTTAACAGCAGCCTAAAAACTAACAGAAGTCTATCACAAAACTGTGACTTAGGGCTCAATTTTCCTTTCTGAGCATGTAACCTTTGTTTACATATTTGCAGCTCTAGGGCTCAGCAGTGTAATCAAGTGCTCTTGCTTTTAATTAAGGGAGTGAAATTTGCATATGCAAACTGCCCTCTTACTGGTGTTAATGTCTCAGCAATGCCAGCAGCTTTAAAGGAACTAAGAAAACAATAAAAGGCAGAAATCAAAAGTATCCAGCAATCAATCAAATTTTGTTTCACAAAAGTAAGGGAATGCAGAGAAGATAATATTAAACATTTCCAGTCCTAAAGTAAACTTGCAGTAACCGAGATTCTGGACCATGTTTTAACTATGGAGGTGTTTTCATAGCCAATACAGGGTCCTTGTTCTGTCAAAGGGCCTGAGGTAAATAACTCAGGAGCAGGGTTTTCATGCTGTGGGAAAGCCAGGCATAGGTGAAAACATTTGTAGTTTTGAGAGACTGCTGTTTGCAGAAGGGCTCCTCCCTCATGCCTGGAGAGATGCTTCTGGTTTGAGAAGTAAAGCCTTGAACCTCAGGCTTTCCCAGGACACTCCAGCTTGCTGCTTCACCCTCCTTTTTGGATCACCACAAATATACACATCTCCTCTACAGGGGAACACAGACAAGAATCAATGCAAGACAAAGACAAGAGTGTGTTATTTTAAAAACTCTAAGTTCATGGGCTTAAGATAATGTCAAGGAGATATTCACAGATGCACCAAAAGAACTGAGATTTTCAAGCGAGTGTGCAGGGGTTACCAGAGGACTGGAGGAAGTTTTGATTTTTTCATATTAGTTTAACTGTACAATCCTCCAGTAAAATTTTGACTGTAGCATTAAATGCCACTGGCCTGCTGACAATCCAGAAGGCAAGTCTCTCTTTTTAAGGAAATAGACAGAATCTTGACATTATATAATGCTGCTTGGAACAATCTCCCTGCCCATGCAGGTACCTGAGTGGTTAGAAGGGAACCAGTCCTTAGACCTTCCTGAAGAGCACACCATGAGTATGCCTGCATTCATATTGGAATTGCAATGTACTGGAAAATGCTGTACAACGTAACAGGCTCCAGAGGAGTCACTATAGTACACTGAGTAAAATGTGCCCTTTTGTAATTGCTCAAATGCATTTTGACATGATAGACCAAAAATACAGAGCTGGTCTATTGAATAAACACTGCAATAAGCTTCAGAGCTGTTACAGCCTACTGAGTAAATAATAAAAAGTTTTAAAATGGTCCAAGCATGTATTTTCACAATATGACTGAATTGCTTCAGAGAAAACTATTGTGCTGATTCCCAGGCATGTCCATGAGTGATTTCCTTTCTTTTCCTTTTTGTTTCACCATGTAGCCTGTTATGCATGACACTTGCATAATGATGCACAGTTCTTTCCAGTCCCTGGGCACAAATTATGAGAAACCTGTTATAAATTCACCCCATGCTAAAGCGGTTTAGCTGCTGTGGGTTTAAAGAACAACCTCAGTAAATATTTTAACATAATCTGGAAGTAGGGGGAATGAAAGGTGATGCTGAGAGAGGGGAAGGTATTTTCTAGCAAACTGGGAAGAGATGAAGTGATCTTTCTCTGCCTACTGCCCACTTTAACTTCTTCATTTTTTGTCCTGTTTTTTGACTTGATTCTTCTTTCCTAAACCTGGAAGAAAACCTTTTCATAACATTTCATTTCATCATGGAGAGAAAAGATATCTTGATCAATGTCCATCATTAGTCTTGATCATAATTGTATTTCATCCAATGTCTTGAAAAGGCTCATAGAGAACAAAACTAATTACAAGATTGATTCATCTTCTCTGTGAAATACAATAAATTAAGAGCACACAAAGAATTAATTCCTATGTTAAATGTTAATGTTAAAATTAATGTTAAATGTTAAATGTAATGTTAAAAAACCAAGTTTGTTGTCTAATTATCCAGGGCCAAACTATCCATAATTGACATTCTTACAGCCTAGGAACAGCTAAGTTAATAGGGCTGCATTTGGTTCTGACATCTCGAAATCAGAAGATACTCCTCTAGATTATACAGCTGTAATTGTGAGTAGAATATTTGTGTCTAAAATACTTTATGGCCGGTCCTACGAGCTTTTCTGGGCACTTCCTTGAGGAGAGATACCCCTGAGCCTTTCTTGGTATCACAGAGAGCGTTTGCACTGAAGGAACTGAATAACCTTGTTCACCCAGGAGGCAGATGAGAGCCCCAGTACCTGTGAGATGTAGAGAATACTGGAGACAGACTTTCCACAGCCTCCCTTTCACTTAAATGTGAAATAGATGGAAAAATAAAGAATAGAAGACGTATTTGATAGTGTGTTAATCCTAAAACAAACTGCAAAGATAAACTATAAGTAAGGTACTATTCTGCTTAAAGATCGACAATAGAAATGATGCAACGAGTTATATAAGTTTATGAAAAGGAATCCAGAGTTTCAGAAAGGGAAAAGGTAATGCTTAGGTGAAGCCAAAGTCCCTTTCTGTTAGTCAAAGAGAGAGACAAGCTTCTGCAGAAAGAGACTCACACCTCACCTTGTCCTGGAACTCCACCAAACAGGTTGCTCATAGAAGATGGAACCAGTTGAAAACAGATGCTTTTATTTTCAGACAGTGTAAGTTAGATGAGACTAATTGTGGACATGGTTTCAACAGCTGAGGTTTCAAGAAGTACATGCAATACAACATACAAATAATCACAGCTTATTGACAAACAACAGTTCTGTAGTCCATATTAGAAGTGAACAATACAACTTCATAGGGTTCTCAATTTTTTCTTTCAGTTAAGAATAAGAAGCAAACCCAAAGTTTTCCAGAGTCCAGAAATTGTTGACAGTATAACAAGAGAACCATAGTAACACTGAATTTTTATGGGAACTCTGAAGCAGAATGCACTTGGAATTATTTTAAGTTTACTATGTATCTTTCAAGCAGCTATAATAAGACACAGCTTCCAGCAGTTATCAGATTCACTGCACAGAATATTCAAAAGTGTTTTCAATATGGAAAACAATATTTCATGTATCAAATAATAATTTTGAAAACAATGCTTAAAAAAATATACCTGTTTCGTGGTGACTTTACTAATTTTTACTTGGAAAAGGCTTATCAGTATCTTCAGGGTTTTTCCATACAGGAGAAATGGTAAATTCTCTTTGGTTCCATGGTAAAATAAAGCAGCCCAAGGTGTTTACCAGCAAGGCTGTAAATAATGTCAGAGCATCTGTGGGCTTTTTATTTTAATGCCCCATTATGGAGACCATAATGATTTGCAGTGTTTACTAGCGTGAGTATCTTTCTAACAGAGAAATCAAAGACTCTGTGTTTTGGGATTTTTTTTTTTTTACCTGCAAAGAGGATATATGATTTTTCAGGTAAGAGAAAATCAGTATTCTTATAGAAAAAATGTGGACTCCTCTACTGCTATAGTTAAGCAAATGGCTTAAGGCTGAGAAGACAACGCTGTGGCACTTCCACATATGCCAAGTCCATCAAACCCCAGTGCCTCTCAGCACTAAAAACTGGATTAGTTCTTCCACAGATGGCTGTTTAATTTAGCAGAACTCTTGCTTTGCATTTCACAGAGCCTCAGTCCCAGGATATTTTCCCAAATTCACACGGAAAGGTCCTCTCTGGCCCAGGCACGCTTGAAGATGGCAAACAGGTTAAATGCCAGACATCTTGTGGAACTCATCTCCTCATACACTTCAAAAGCTCTGCTGTCCTGCCCTGAGGAAAGCTGAGAAGAAGGTGCCTCACACACAGGGACTTGTCTGGGAGTGGCCAAGCCGTTTAGTGGGCAGTGTAACAGTGTCTAGGGGGTGTCTGTTTGCAGGGTACAAGGCACACACTCGCTTGTTATGAGCTACAGAAATGCCAGGCAAGAATTAATGCTGCCAGTGATCTGTCAGTGACCACTGACCAAGAGTGATTTGGTGAGATGCCGGCAGACTGCTCCTACCCCCAGCCAGCACCACTGCACTCGTGTCTGAGCTACCCCAGGGACTGCTATGGGGGTATATGCTACTTTATCTTTATTTGGCAACTTGTGCATTTAACAACCGGTTCAGGATTTCACACCTATTTGTCACCTGGCTAAAGGGCACTTTATTTTGCAGAAACTAAGTCAGACCTCTTAAGCAGAGCATATGCCAATACAGTCTTGATTAACTAGCGGTCAATACTCTAAACTGTCCCCAGTTTCCACAGAAGTAGACTCAATAAAGCAGCTTACCCTATTCAGTATGGTCCAATTGAGTATACACTAATAATATTCGACATTTGTATAAGCCTTTCATCCTCAAGCACTTCAGAGATTATAGTGTTCTGATACCGCTGTGGTAACTTTCAAAACTACCCCATCTAACCACAGCAGTTTTTCTACCATAGGTGCAGGAATAATGCTGCGGTGTTTCTGAGATAAACCCATGACATTCTTTAAAAAAAAGGGAAAAAAAAAAGAAAATAAAAGAAAAAATTTGACTTTCTGAATCTCCCTTTGGAAGAAAGACTTTTAGCTTTAGAACTAATCAGAATAAATCCATGTAATAAAATGCAAAGACCTCAATCAATTTAATTTGAGAAAACAGCCAAGACATCTCTTCCTATACATAATTCCACAGATCCTGCAGACTAAATATTTCAAAATCTTTTATTTGGACTGCTAAGCTCCCTTTGCCAATGACTGAATGCTGAGTTACTGTTGGATGTGTTTTCCTCCCTTTAGTACCTAATTTCGGTTTTATTTCCTCTTTCTACTGTAGAAAGTATTTCTGACTAACCATCCTCTTCTACAGCCCTTCATTTTTTGTTATAATGCTCCATTTTATAAATGCAGAGAATATCTCATCTTCAGCCACATTTTATAAATGACAGTGGGAATGAAAATGAGGTATTGAATGCTCAGCTATTACCTTTCTCTGCAAGAGTTGTGCAATACTTTATGTACATGGCATATACAGCGTCTTGTTTGGTTGTCGTGGATGGAGTGATGCATCCACTCGTAAGAGAGGAGCAACAATATATTTGATTGAGATAAGACAGTGAGGTAACAACACTGGTTTAACAAGATTTGATGGCAAGGTACACAAGAATTTACTGCATAAAGAACAGGGTCAGACAAAACTGTCAGGAAGACCAGAGGTTCACAAAGGACCCCCTTGCATTCTAAACATCTCAGAGGGGAGTTCAGGTGCAGCTGAATCCAGACTTATTCCCACACTTGGTCAATGGTTTATGTCCAAAGGATGGACTCACCGTCCATCCTTTATGTCACTTAGCTAAGATTTCAAAATTTCAGTGTGTCTATTCCTAATTCATTTACCAAGTATCTCAAACTTGAATAGCAGAAACCTTGAGGGGCAGCCCTACTCCAGGGGAGGTCCTGGTGTGCAGGCCACTGCTGGGCAGGAGAGCTCAATGGGCTGTGAGCTGTCCACTCTTTAGGGAGTAAGATAATGGAATTATAATTGCATTCCAAGTACAGATGTTTGTTTCTTCCAAATCTGGCTTGAATTGGACACTGAGCAGTGCTATGCTTAGGTGGGCGTATTGTTTGAATTAGCCCTTGGCTATTGAGCTGTTATCTGTCCCCCCTGAATCTGCTTTGAGCTGGTCGCAGCCATCACTACTAGCACATCCAGTATGACTGCCACTGCTGGTTTCCATGGAGCAGGGTTGTGGAAATAAAGGCCAGGCTGGGCTGGGGGAGCACACCATTACATCAGTCCAGCTGTAACACACACGCATCCCTTTCCTTGGGGAAGTGTCTCCCTCCAAGTTCATTCGGGACTGTGCTCACACTGAAGCTGTTGCCTTGCCTGTGGTCAAACTAGTCCAGCTACCTATTGAGAACCCTTCCCATCTATTCTGTTAAGCAAATGTTACCTTCAGCTAACAGAGAATTTAAACTGCTTATTTAGGAGGTTATGTTTGTCTGCTGGATGTATTTCCCCAGAAGAAAGTTAGGATTTTTTTATGCCAGGTCTTTCAGACTTACCATTTTCCTTTGGAGGTGTCAGCTTTCAGTTTTGCTGACCTTCTGCTGTGTTTTTCAAATGCTGTGAAAATACTGTTTATAAAATACAATCTTTTAAAATGCTTTTATGAACAGAAATTTGGTAAGGTTATGTGGCTTATTGCCACTCTCTTATTATTCAAAAATGGATGAAGAAGTTTTGCTCAAACTTGCTAAAATAAAGATGTTACTTTTGAGAAGGAATAAGTTCAGAAAACTGTTTCAGCCCATGTTCAGCTCTGGCATATGGTTACTATTCATTGCAAGGGGACTTAACTCACTCTCAATGCATTGTTTTTGAATAGAGACATTTCCTGGAATTGAAGCTGAGGTCCCGGAAAGTTTAGCTTCAAAGATAAATGTTTTGGAAGGTTAATAGCCTGTGGAAATAGAGGAGCCCCACGTTATGTTTAGTACCCACTACAGCTGAAAGATGAAATAGAGACTCTTTTCACCCAGGCGCTGAATGCAGCCACCTGTGGGGAGTAATGTGCCAGCTCTTTAGTGCAACAGTGCAAAACCATTTAAGTGGGAAGTGGAGCGTTATGCTCAGTCCAAAGGGAGTGTTTGCCATTGCTATTACTGAACAGCATGGCATTTTTCTCGGGGTGGAAGGCACTGTTTGTGTAATGCCAAATTTTTCAAAAGGATTTGACTTTAGATACACAGGAAATGGGATCCTGCCATCAGTTAATCGATAACTCACTGCCGTGGACCAATCTCCCTACTTAGCACTGAATGGAACCAGCAGAGGCAAGACCATGGACAAAGTGACTGTTACTTAATGTGAGTGCCCTCTCTAGTAGGGACACTTTTACTTATAATTGTTTTTTCACTAAACATTTAAAGAGAGTTTGAAATGTTTGGTACAGGCAAATAGCTTTGAGAATTTTGCTATAAATTAATATCACTGCTTAATTAAAAATAGATTTCCTTTTTTTCCCAGCAGAATTAGTTGTCTCACCTTAATTAAGGGAATTTCTCTTATAAATTTAAGCTTAACTTTGATCTGAATTTCAACCAAGCCAATTCTATTGACTTTAAAAATCATCTTTATTCTTCCATATGAGAAAGGGAGACCTTGGAGAAGTTTTGTGAGAGTCGAAGCCACATAAAAGTAAACTGCAGGATTCTAGTTCTCTGAGATGATTTATTCAAGGAAGCCACACGCTATTTGGGTTTAATGCATTAACAGTGGTGCTTTCTTCCACTCTACTTTGCTTTCCTCAAACCCAAGGAATTTAATTTCCCCAAATTCAGCATACCACACCTGTCTGCCCTCCTGTGCTCAACTGTCAGAAGAAAAAGCATAAACATGGTTTAAAAATAGTTAAGATGAAAAATTTTAAGACTATGTGTGAAAAAAGTCGCCTTAAATGTTTAGATACGCTTTGGCCTGAAGGTGGCAATATTTAACAATATTCTGAGGACAGGAGCTTCCCACATAGATACCTTTAATTAAAGATTTTATGTTTTTAAGTGAATATCTTTATCCCCCATTACTTTTTCACAATGTATTGAGAGAGAAACATGATGAGGTATTGTATACTTGTTTCAGACAATCTTGAACATACGTTATGCAAAATTATTTGCAATTAAAATTAAAGCAAACATATAATATATAAGCCATAATTTGAATAATAAAAATATAAACCTTATATAATAAGCCAACCCTTCCCTGCCCTCAGTTTAAAAGAAATTTTAAAAGAGATAGGCTATATGTTCCTTTTCACAGTATTACTACCAATATGCTCTTAACTCCAAACCCAAATTGGGGCTGATTCTTCCAAACCAGACCTTGTCTTTATGCTAAGTTATTTCACCTGCACTCAGTACATGCTGTGATTCAGAATGTGATGCATCAGCCAGGCAAGAGGCAGCGTTCTGGGTATTGTGCTGTGTGAGGGCACGACTGGGGTGCCCTGCAGACCAAGAGCAAAAAGTGCTGTGTGCACTCAGCATGGGCTAATAACCAGTAAAGAAGCTTGGCCCAAAGCATTTTCTGCAGAACAGAAGAAATAAGGATTTAAAATAGAATTCCTTTTTTTTAAAAAAATTGTATCGATTTTTTTCTAAAAAAATAAAAAATAAACCTAAATCTATAGATAGCTATCTTTGAATTACTAAGAAGATATAATTCTGTAAATTTCTTAATCTTTCTGTCCTAATTCATGTTGCACTGTTTTCCACAGGGCTCAGTGATTTTTCCTTTGATTTCTGTAAAATTCAGTGTTTTCTGCAATCCCATTGATTACTGTCCTTGTGGCTACATGCAGTAAGATATTATACATGGAATTGAAATGTTTTACACAGTCCTGGCTGGTAAGGCTACATCTGCACTGCTCTGAGCATTCCCTACTAGGAAATCATGTTAGATTTAAAGAAGAAAGAACACTTAACTAGGGCAGGCAGCAAACAAAAAAAATCCTCCAAGTTCAGAAGACAGCAGCTATTGTATTAAGAGTAGTTAGACAAGAAAGCCAACTGCTGAATTTGCCCTGTCTAGAGTAAAGATGAAATGATAACAGGCTGTGAGTACTTAAGAAGAATTAATAACAAGAAGGTGGAGGGTGGTGTGGGAGGACTGTTGGCAGCATGGGGAAAGCAGGTAGAAGTGTAGTAATAGCTCAGAATTACTGAAGGGGAAAATGTAGATTAAATAGGACTCAATGAGCGAGGAGGGAGGTAATCCGGCAGAGAGGGTCGCTGATTTCAAGGCAAACGTTCATCCCTGAGGACCACCTCAACCTACATTGTTTGCAGAGGCTGGAGCTGGTGACCCCAGAGGTCTTCTCAGCTCTAATATTTATGGGTCAGATCACTCCTCTCTTTGGCAGTAACTGAAGGAGGAGTGTTTGGTATGGAGGGCCCTGCTTCCTGAGGGACTGCCCTGTACCAGGGAAGCTGGGAGCTTGGCTGTAAACCCTGCCGGTTCTTACACCTTCGTAACAGCCTGGAGCTTTACCCAGGCTTTCCAACCTGAAAGAGGAAAAGAATCTCTTGCTCCTCTTGGCTCTGGAGATGGGCTGATATAAATAAGGCATAAACAAGAACTGGAGAGCAGTTACTTGGAGCACCAGTAGTTGGAGCACCATTATTTTGACTAGAAAAAGTGCCATTGATGAATTGATGGCTTAAAACCCAACTAGTTCACACCATTTCTGCCAGAAGGTTGGTTTTTGCCTTCATGTCCATCCCCAAGCAGAAGTAAACAGTAATTATTATCCTTCCAAACCAGAAACAAAGGCCATTTAGGAGGGAAGGAGAAGAAAATAAGGCTGCAGTCATTTGCTGCCTGTTCTTCCTGCCCACCCCCTTGCCTAGCAGCAGGTGTAAACTGGTAAATTCCCTGATCCCATCCTGCCTCTGGAAAAGAGATATAGACTAGCTCCCTCGGGGGCATGAATCGGGTTCCTGCTACATGAGACCACAGTCACAATCTTGCTCTTAAAGGTTAGCTGTATTTCTTGTTGAGTTTCTAAAGTTTTTTTGGGGGTCATGCCTCAACTCCCTTTTTAATGCATCCACCCTGTGATATTCAATGCACTTAGTCATTAAAGTGCTCACTACCTTTGGCATTTCTATTAAAACTGCATGTTCAGGAGAGGAACAGTGTCTGAGTGAATCACTGACAAGAAAGCACAGGTATTGCAGAGGGGGAAAAGCGTGATTATCTCCAGGCATATTCTGTTGGAAATTGAATAGACTCAATGAAGAATTGACAAAGTTGTAATAAGAACCACAAAACCTATCACAAGGTAACAAGGCAGAAAAGCAAAATTAACACAATCCTAAGCCTGTGCATTCAAATTTCGTGTTCAGAAAAAAAATCCTAACACACATGGCAGAAAAACTTCCTATATACTCTGACACCAGGTCATTCACTAAAGCAAATATGACACAATATGTTCATGAGCAACAGTGTGTGCAGATCAGTCATTTGCCACAGCCATAGCTAGAAACCATTTTCAGACTGCAGCTGTAGGGACAAATTAAGTCCATTCATGAACAGGATGGTCTTGGTATAAGAAACTCAGAACAACTCATGTGAAAATTAATTAAAATGAAATATAGAGGAGTGAAAATAACATGTAATAGATAAACAAAGATAAACAACAGTGCCATCCAGAAAGTTTTGCTACAAAGAGAAAAGCTTTTATCCAAGTGTCCAAAGCAAACACTTTCGGCCCTTCTTAGATCTGGTGGGATTTTACTCTGCAGGCCTAGACCTGAAGAACAAAGCAGCCAGTCCAAGCCTCAGAGTCACAGCACTCGTGCTTGGCACAGGGAAGAGCAGAGACAAAGGTAGTGCTGGGCTCCCTAACCCCAGAGCTGGCACTTGAAAGGATCAGTGTCAGGCACAGAGCTTGTATCTCACCACCAGTGCCCACCCTCAGGGAGTCACTGAGCACCACTGCCTCCAGCACCTCTTTGTTCTCCAACAGGTCTGGCCTTTCCCTAAGGCTCCTGGAGAAAGCACTCCTGGTGCTCTAGGCAGGGATCTGGAGGGGGGATGCCATGGGTGCAGAGTGGTGCAGGCTCCCCTGATCTATAGCCTAGGGCACTTTGCTCTTCAAATGATGGGAAATGAAATCCCAAGAACCTCACGCTGCCACACAGCTCCTTCCACTTACCAGCACCGGCTTTGCAGGATTAACAGATCCAAACCCCCAGTGCCTTGGCTAGAACACTTCATCACGGCAAAGCACCACTAAAGCTATCACACATTTTGCAAAGAATAGCTTAATAATAAATTTTAATAGAGTCACGTGCCCTGATTATTTGTCCTTTAATTATTATGCCTCTCCTCTCCTACTCTGCTGAGTTTTGCCTATTTTATTTTCAATAAGGACACTTGATGAAGATGAATTAAAACCTGTAATACTTAATTTAGCACAGAATAAAATATTTAGTGTGTTAGTTCATATTCTGATGTGCTAGGCAAAATTTTCTCACACCTAACAAAATTAAGGGTCAGCCAAACAGCAGGAATCTGTCAGGTCCCACTCAGGCTATAATGATGTGTGGTTTTGCCAGGATCTTTCACTATGAAGAATCACAATAAATCTTTTTTCTTGGTGAAATCATATTGCAATGTACCTTTAGGACAGTAGATTCATCTAGTTAATGAGACATATTTCCAATGCACATGTAGGATGGAGGAGGTGGAAGGGTGCTGGGTTTTTTTGTTTCATTTTGCTTTTCTAAAAAGCCTACACAGAAAAAATTCTTTTCCTTTTGGGTTCTCTTGCAGGTAGTTCAGGGCCCTGGAAATGGTTTTATCTTTTATTAACCGGCGGGTCATCTCTATTATCTCAGATGGAACATACTGTCCCATTTACAGCACTGCCTCTGAATACATTTTCTGTGTTTCCATATTTTCCCTTTACTAAAAGAATCCACTTTTAGAAGAAAAACAGAAAAAGTAAATTTCAGGTTGAAGAATTCTTTACTAAAAGGAAGAAATACTATGGCAGAAGATGCAGGTCATTCCATGAGATTCATTTGCTAAATTTTAATGTATGCCTCAACAGGGTGGCACGAGCCTAATTGGATTTGAAAATTGTGTGAATCTCCTGTAATAAAAGCCACATTTACCAGGGCAGCTAAAGGAAAACATTATTCCTATTGGGTCTTGGATTTAAGGGACAGCAGAATGAAAGAATGAATAACAAGCATTCTACTAAATACCCTTCCACATGACTGTGGAATGCCGTGCAACTTCAAATCACAGTTCCATAAAACAGGATTTATGTTAGGTTTAAGTTGTCTCCTACCAACAACCTCATATTGATAGAATACTCTGGGGGAAGCTTTAAGGAAGATTAGCAAAATAATCCTTTCATGCTGGGAGTTGCATTTCTTTACTTAAATGGCCATTGCAAGCAAAGAAAACGCAGGCAAAACTGCCTGTAAAAGAAGATATCCACAGAAGACTGAATCTGAATGTTTTCTGGAATCAGCTTAAATTATCTCTTAACGGACAGCTATCACACATATTTCACTTTTTCAGTGAAAATATGATCTATATTTTAACAGCTTTTGTTAATGACATCTCACCAACAGACAATATTGTATTGATGTAACCTGCTATTTAATTATTTTTTTGGCTGGAGACAAATGATATGAAGTTAAGTTCAGCATTTAGAATTTTCAATTATTTCCTGTTTAACACATTTAGAAGCATGCAAAGGAATTGCACATGCACTGTCTAAGTCTTGTGAGGGACATAAAGGTTCTCTCATGGCACTTAATAAAGCTGAGCTTTTTCTTAACCCCACCTGCAATGACAGATCAAGAAGAATTTTGTTCTTATAAAAGACTGCCTCCAGATACATTTCTTTCTTTAGAGGACAATGTATGGATAAGAGTTGAGGAGTACCTCTACAGTCAAATGTGAAAACAGCAGCATTTGACCTGGCAACAGTGCTGAATAGAAATACACATTCTCTTCAAAAGACACTCTGCACAAGTAGTTTTACATGAAAATCACTGGCTTGATTTTGGGGGTTTTTTTTGGTCTTTATTTTTCCTTATTCCTGTCAGAATAAACCAAGACTAACTCCATTTTCCTGTCTAAGAGTTTGCTATTTTATTTCTGGTGCAGCATCCTCCTTTAGGTACAAAGACTCATGAATAAAGCAGCTGATCTCTCGAGGTAGCCATAGGTGATATTGCTATTACCCACTCATATGTTATAGTAGGCTTGCTATGAAATCAGCCACAGCGCAAAGAAGGCAGAACACTGCCCTGCCTAAGATGTGACACGGCACCACTCAGGGTGGACCTAGAGTCTTTGTGAGAAGTTGTGGGAAAAGACCTTAGGGACCTTCAGAGTTTGTCAACAGACCTTATGTGATACAAAGCAGTGGAGTTTGACCAAGTGAAAGTGAGGAAATAAAAACTTGTTTAATTTGCATCCTACACAGGAGATTTTTAATCCTAGGCTGAAGGGCTGCACCACAGAATTTCCACTGCAGAGGAGAGAGGGTTTTTTTCCAGTTAAATGTGAATCCCAGGATGCCCACAATGAGACCTTTTCCAAGTAAAAAGTGATCATTTATGGGGAATTTGGGCATCATCTCAGCAAAAGTCCATTTGACCATGTAAGATGCAACAGCGGGAAAGCAGGCCCTTCCCCTCTCTTTCCAAGCAGCCAAAATCAAAGAGGAGAAAAAACACCCAGCAATTGCAGACCAGGGACATGACTATGATCTAATTCTGCTCTTATCCTGAGGTAAGTTACTTGACTGCAATGTACTTCCATCCAGGTCAATATTAGGGTGGAACCAAGCCAAATGGATTTACATCAGCACATGCCTGCAGTTACCATGAGGAACAGTCCCTGAGTTCCAGAGCAGTTCAGGCTGTACTTTGTCACAGCGTTGGAGAGGAGGCAGATCCCATCCCCTATGTCCCTGTCTGACACGAGCCAGTGAATTTACAACCTTCTTTCTCTGCTCTGGAGAGTTGCACTCACTGAGGAAAGACTCTGAGATTGGTGGTTGCATCCATTGTGCTCCTCACCAAACACAATCTCCACCATTACCACAACATTAACCTCAAGTGCTTTCAGAGGTTGTTGGTTTCTTCAGCCAATGCCAGAAATTAAGGTACTGGGCATTAGTGCAGCTTGAACCACTTTCCCAAATGCTCTCTCTGCTAGTGATGAAATCCCCTTGGTGATCCCTCCAGATGTATTAGTTAGTCCAGTGTCTCAAATTATATTTGCTACTAAGAAAAATCTCTGCAAAGTTCTCCTGTTCTCCAATCCTCCCCAGATTCTTGGGATGGGAGGTATTGCCAGGATCTCATAGCAGATGGTACCAGCCTCCAGTACTTCCTTTTTGCAGGTCCAGATCCCACCTTTAATTGGTAGTGAACTTTGAAACTGCACCTCAGAAGATTAATTACTAACCAATATGACAGTTCTCAGTCAGATGTAAGCAGTGATACCTTTAGAGTTAAATAAAATCTGTATTCCACAGAGATTTTTCAGATGCTGATACATTTAAATAGCAAAACCCTTTAAGGTAAGATAGCCAGTTTTCCAGCTGACTAACCCCAAGTAATAAAAAATCAAAATTCTATTAACTGTACTTCACTTTTTTTTTATCATCACTTAAACACCCTTAACAAATGCATATATAAAAAGATACATCCTGTAATAGCCACTCCGGGTGAGTGCATGGAAAGCATTAAAAAAGAAATCCTCATGTACTGCAGAACATTGCTCTTAACCTATCTATATATTGAACTTCTAATAGAGACAAGGTGAAATGGACATGAATGACAAAAAAAATTATTCTCTTGTAGACATGACTTGTGGCACAAAAAAGTGGTTTGTTTTGGTTTTTTTTTTTTTAACCAATTAGGAGAAATCCTGAATTCATATTCCCAAAAATAGCCAGTGACGCTCCAACTGGTAAGTTGAGCTCACCAATAATTAGACTATCTCCAACCTATAGTAAACTGAAAATTCTTAGTTTCATTTTTTTCCCTTTGAAACATGCATTCTTTATTTGTGTTGTGTCAACATGGAAAATGCTTCAACTCCTTCTTCTCATAAGGGAGAAAGGAGAAGTTATGTTTTATTTTACATCTGTGTGAAACAACTTTTTTCTCCCATCTTTATGGTGATTTTTGTATGGTTCTGGAAACAAATTTTGCACCTGTACTGGAAAATCAACTGCATAATTAAAATATTGTTGCACAATGACATAAAGAAATAAGGAGATGCAAGATGAGCAACAGCACCAGTTTACAGATAAGAGAAATGAGGAATGCAGGTTTTGAGACCCAGACCTCTCTGAGTTATTAATACATCTAATTCCCTAAATAAAAATCTAGGCCTATGATCAGGCTGACACAGGACCACTGGTGATGGCACCAGAAATTGCAGTCAGATCTAGAAAGCTCTACTGAATTAGTGACTCACTGACAAGACACTCTTACTCCTTTCATTTTCAGTGCTGATAGAATTTCTATACATCATTTTCATGAAGATGTAAACCAGCTTTTTAAAAATAAACATAGATGAATAAAACTTACGTATGCAAATTTAAAAAATTCAGAATAACTAATATTATAGAAAGCAGGAAAGGGTCAATAATTGATAGGAAAATATAACTAAAAACAAACAAAAAGCATGGGAATGCTATGTTGAGCTTCCTCATAGAAGATGATGAGACTATATTTTGTTTTGACATACCAAGTGTGATTTTTCAACTATCTGCAAATAAAAAGTTTTATAGGACTTTTCAGATAAAATTATTTGGAGAAAAGTCAGATCTTATATGCATATTATTTCAAAAATGCCCACCTGAAGTATTTTTACAGCTTCTTGTAATGGATTTATTCTGTACCAAACCCTTTTGAAACTTTTTGAATTAAGCAAAGCATCATAATTTGCACAATTCGTATGTAGCTATATTACTTAGTTCTGCTATCTTTTCCTCTTTACATTCAGTGATAATGTGAGCTATTGCTGTCTTGTTTAACTTTCTACTGATTTAGCACTTCTACTCCTATGGCCCTTCAAACCACAGATTTTGGAGTCAGTTTGAAGATAAGACAAGATAAGATGAGCCTCAGGCCAAGCTGAATTTGCCCAGCATTGCTTGTCCATTGCTTTCACCAGACACTTAATTAGCATTATAGAAAGAAAGAATATGTTAAGGAAATCACAAGGATATTTGACAATTTATGTGGCAGAATATCTTTACAATAATGTTCAAAGGAAAAGGTGATGGAAAGACGTTGTACAAATTGCCATTATTTTTCCTCTGTTGGACTCTGGACTGAAAACAAACTTAGTGTGACAGCACAGAAACCTCTTTCTTGTGAGAAAATCTATCTGTTTATGTAAACAGAAGGTAAGGTGTTCAGAACTTTGGGAACAGGCGGTGAATGTCTGTGGCCAACCAGCCCCAGGGGGCGGAGGGCTGTGGCCAGTCCCAGTAAGCGTTCATTTTGTATATAAAAGCTGTAATAAATGAAAAATTCTCTTCTCTCGGCAAATTCTCTCGGGTGCTTCTTGTTTCGACATCGACCCAACAGCAACAACTTAGAACAAGGTGTTACATAAAAAACAAGGAAGAAGTGAATCACAAAAGTCACACATATCTGAAGCAGGTGACTAGAATTAGGAACTCTCCGGGTTTAGATTGGCTACATGATATTGGAAGGCAGAATAAACTACAGCCTAATTCTAGGCATTTGGACACCATCATCCAGAATAGCCATTGTATAGGGAAAAGGAAAAGGATTTGGGTTTGGAGGTTCCCTGAGTCAGGACTCAAGCACAGGTAAGGGCAGTGACTAAGCTGGTGGTGTGAACAGAGTCTGTGGGTTATACTTAACATTTCTTTTCTGAGGTTAAAAACTGTAATTTTGCCAAGGAGACATAACACCTCCTGTTATTGTTACTTACATGTTATCATCACTGGGACTGTGTATGATGCTGCACCATCTCAGTCTCCCCAGCACTGGGCTAGAAATTGCACAGCTTCTCGAACACAGTAAAGGCTCATCAGTTGCTCCTTGGCGAAGTTCACTGATGCTTGTGATGTGTTCCTCACCAGCTGCCACTCTGTGGTGCAAGACAAGCAGGGTTGTTAACGTGAAAGAGGCAGAATAAAATATACAAAACCTCCCTAATTTACCAGAAGGTAATAAATAAACATCATTGCATTTAATTAAATTATCTGAATGAGAAATCAGCTCCGAGATACAAAAGACTTGCATTCAGCCAACATATATTTCCATTCTACTATCCTGTCCCATTTTCTGTGACATCCTTATGTTTTCTTTCACTGATCTCTTCTGTCATTCAGTCAAGATCAGGTTCAAAATCTTTTTCTTGCCATTAGTAATGCCCCTTTGCACACCCTGGGAAATCATCTTCTTTTTATATAAAAAATACTTCACCAGAGCCTTTGCTGTCAGTAAGGTTGAAGGGACATCTCTACCACCTAATAAACACAGAATAGATTTAGCAAGGAGATTCAGAAAAGTAAAAAGAAAAGCAGATGAAAATGTAGTACAGCATTAAAAAAGAGAGCCTTGAGACTCACTCAGAAGATTAAAGGATTACTTCTATCTTGGCAGCTTTTGAGATGAAGGGTCCAGGTGACCTATGCACCGCTGGCATGTTTAACTTTCCTGATACAACTTTATTTTTCTGGCATTCTTGCAAGATAGAGTAGTTAACTGAACAGTCATGATGGCATTCAAATAATGAGCCCTCTCTCAACGAGGCTAGAATAAGTTCCAAGATGAGAATAGTCCACTACAATATTAAAAAGTGTTATTTTACTGTAATCCAGTTCACATTTTTGTAATTTATCTAGAAGCTCTAGCACTTATGAATTTGCTTTTTTGCCTACAAAATATTATTTAAAATATAAATATTCTCCCCTAGGAAACAAACTGTCCTGTCCAACACTTTTGGGATTCGCTGTGATAACCTATATTAAAGTGCTAGAAATTTCCATCTATTCCAGATATTAGAAGCAATGACACAAATTAATAGGACAATATAATTATTATAATATCATATGTTAGCTCAGGAGTGCTATTTTTCACTTGCCCAACAAAGTTTATTGATACATCAGGACTCTTCTATATTTAAATAAGTAAGTAAATCTAGTAAAACCCTTATTGTACTACTGTATTATGTATTTTGAGGTTTTCTTTTCATGTATTATTAGTATTGCTCTTCATGCAAACCAGTTTTCTTACTCTTACTTTCAATAACACAAAATATCTAGAATTTTAGCTGAACACCTTGTTGAATGAACTAAGTCAATGGATCCAGCTTTGTAGAGTCACAACCAGACAGAGAGAACACTTCAGGTGCATTTTGATGGGGAAGTATCCTGATAAAATAATGTTTTTTGCCCATATACTTCATGCTTTTCAATGAAATAGCCTATCTGGACCTACAGAAAAATGCTTTTATCAGCACGTTTCACATCTGCTGTGCACACTGACAGCACAGCTGTATCGGTGTGAGTTTGTAGCCCAGACAACCTGTCCTTCCCAGGCACGGAGTTCAAGGGCAGACTGCAGTGCCTGTGTTATCTGGCTCTTCCAGAACATTGACTAAAGCTTCTTCAAAGTCAGAGACTACAGAAAAGGTAACAAGGAAACTTGGTGTGAAATAACCCATTTCAAAGTGATTTTTGCATTTTGAAGTTTTCAGAGACAGTTAACCACCACTAAACACACCAAACCCCTGAAGGCACCGCCACACGTGCTGCAAGCGTCGTCCAGGGAGCACTGAGCACCTCCAGCTGCAGAAGGAAGGGGGATCGTGCAGTACAGAGCAAAGGACATAGTTTGCTAGACTTGGGCTTGAAAAATTGATTCCTGGCTTGGGCTTGTCAAAGTAGATGATCTAGTTGTTTTTATCTAGCAAGGAAGCAGTTGTTCAGGAGGTTTGAGGGTCAGGGAGATAACTTGCTTCTGTAAATTATCTAAGGATGGGATGTGGCCCTGAGAGCATCTGTAATTCAATTCCCAAATAGTTCCACTAACATGTATTGCAACATCTTGTCCATCTTACTGCTTTTCAAGGACTAGTAAAGCTTAAACATTTACTCTGAACTTCCAGGTCATGTAATTCAATTCTCATAAAGAAGCATGCAGAGCACCTGGGTATCATAAAGATGCCAATCACTAAAGCAGACTCGCATGTAAATGTTGCAAATGTTTCTGTTTGGGTTTTTTTTCCCCCCAAGCATATTGTAATAGGATTTTATTATGATAATGAGACTTGCAAGGAATTGTTCCCATCATAAATTTGGATAGAAAAGCTAAGGAGTCTATTTAACCTAAGTTACCATCATGCAAATCTATATAAAGCAGTAGTCAAAATTAATTTTCTTGTGAAATGAAAGAGGAAAAAGACTCATTTTACTTTGCTCTATCTTATACATTAAGGTATCAGGCATTTTAGAGACAGAACATTACCGATTCCTACACTATCATGAGAAATGAAAAATCTGAACACATGCCACTGAGTATGTGCATGTGTATCTGTTTTCCAGCAGTTAGTGTTAAAAATGCTAAGCTACATAGTCACAAAATATTCTTTTTTTCTGCAATTATGAAGGTCCAATAAGTTAATTGAAGTTCCTTTCATCCATCTTGTGTGAAAGGAGAATCAGATCAATCAAAAATTAAAATCCTATTAATGCACTTGGACAAAACTGATCCTTGTGCAAGCCGCTTTAATTGTGAAGTTTCCCCTGATTTAAGTTTCACTTAATTTGACTAAAATCCTAATCCTGCCTTCATATCTCGCTATCTCTTCAAGTGCACTGTGGAAGCAACTAAAAGATATCCTTAATAGGCTGAGCTATGTATTCTGCAGGTCAATAATCTTCAAGGATCAAGAGTGAAAGAAAATGCTGAATTATACCCTGCCAATGACACTGTCTTTCTTGCAACTGCCAAAATACCTGCAGAGGGTTATCTCAAATGCCTCAGCTCATCTCAGTTACAAGGGAAGAGCATGACAAGAGGAACAGATTTGAAAGATCCAAAGAAGAGACTGAAACCAAGAACCTGCACTGAATACAGAAACAGCACATAAAATCTATCTAACACATGATAATATGCTCTGTGCCTACAATGCTGCTGAACTGAAAATGGAAAATAAACCTTACAAGATGCTCAGTGCAATTTAACCTGAGAACAAAAAGCCATGGATAACCATTCTGAGGGACTTGGATAGAAAAGGACACAAATGCTTTGGCAACTGCAGGTGGAAAAAGTGCTTTTGGCATCTTTATGATACCATCCAGAAGCAGATGAACATCCAAAAGACACTTAAGAGTTTTACTAAGTAAATGATATGCTGTTTGTTCAGATTGTTATTCTATCAAAAGGAATGATTCTTATTTGCCCCAGTTGTTTCAATGTCCAGCTAACACACATCTGAGTTCTTACCAGCAATGCACAGAAAATCAGAATTTTAACAACAGTGTTGGATGGGGTTTCACTAAGAATTTAAATAACAAAAACCTTTAGCATTCTCAAAATATCACTCTTCATTAGTTTCAGGAAATACTGATACCAAAGGCCTGTCCCAGAGATTTTGAAACAACTAATGAAACACTTGCTCTGTAACTTCTCTCCAAGAAGTTGCAGCAACTCAAGTAGTGTCAGGGCTGTGGAGGACATCAGAGTGCTCTGAAAGTCACTCAGGAATAAAATATTTTTCTTTCAATCTTTAGAATAAAATGTAGGGACTTTTAGGATGTGAAAAGACATATTTTCTAACGTTGACATTTTCTTAAATCAGCTCTTCAGCCACTGTTGCCCTTTCTAGGGCTTAAAAGCCCTCACTATGTTTCTCTCAACAGCTAATTTAAGCTAATTGAATACCTTTCATTTTAATCAGAGGAATAGCTCATATATGTACATGAAAAAATCATGTGTTGATACCATATTTGTATAAATTAGTCTATAAACTAAAATCTGACTCTTTTTCCCAGTCATGAGGGTATCCAGTCTCCATTTATCTGATGGAAGAAAACTCCATCTGGTGCCCGAATCACACATTCACTGCAGTCTGTGGGACCTTTGTTCAGTTGCAGTTCTCTCACAAACATTTGTTCCTGCATTTGGGACACTGTGGATGCCCTCAAAGGACACCTCCATGAAACAAGAGGGATCTTTGGTATCACACATTACCAAAATTGCAGCATGAAACTGCACTGCATACCCCACAGTGGAGGTTTGTCACTGAGAATGTATTTTGCCTGTTGGAAAGTGACTCTCCTGAGCTGAGCATCCTTCTGGGCATGTTGTCACAGGAATTGCTCTTTCCCAGCAGTGCCTTCCGGGGCTCTGCTCAGAGCATTAGTGTGGTTTCCAACAGCAGGACTGACACTCAAACTCAAGAGCAAAAGCAAACTGCTACTGTGAATTAGCACAGCCCACCTTGAAGACCCTTGGTTACAGTCAAATAAAGTTCTTTTCTTTAACACATGGGCCATGTTCACACTCCACTGAGTAGGACAGGCAAGTTCTCCCTTCCATTCTGTTAAACAAAATGTTTTAGTTAAAAGCAGGATAAAAATTTTAACAACCTAATATGTTGATTTGGATTCTGGATTTCAGGAACAATTTTTTAAAAGAATATAAAAATTGAATTTTACTTATCAGTTTTATAGAAAATAAAAATGTGTTTAAACTAAACAAGAAAGAAGGTTGTACTTTTCTCTGTTTTTAATGTTTGAGACTGAGCACTTTTAGACTAGGAACAGAAACCCTGCCAGGCAATAACACCCTGATCTAAAGCTGGGGTTGTGACAATGCATGAGGCAAAGCACTGACAACCCTCTCTGGTAAACAGACATCTAACCCTGACCAAGTACCTTTATTAAGAAATTCACCCACACACTGAGCAAGCCATTGCTTTCCAGAGCTTAGTAAATTCACATCTATTTACAGTAATATTTTTCAATATAGAGTATAATACACTTAGAAAGCACTGAGGTCTGGCCAGACAGCATTTATTCTTTTACCAGAAGGAATAAAACATTCTATATTGAAGAAAGTGTGCAAGTGTAAGAGGTCTTTTACCAAAATCTGTCATTGCAGTTAATCAGAAAATATTGATAAACATGGTTTGAATTGACTAAATTCACACTGAATGATGTAAGCAATTTAAATCATAATATTAGCGTGGAGAAATTTCCCTTTCATGGGATAACCCAGTGGGTAAGTTGGCTGTGCAGTTCAGGGTTTTTAGTGGACTGGGTTCTCAGAAACCCTCTCTCCTTCTTGTGTAAAAATCTTTGAAATTCATTAGCTTTGAGTAAAAGAGAGAGGAAATTATACGACTGAGCCTGTTAGTAAGAAAATAATGAAATCATGAGTGGTAAAAAACCTTTATGAAACCCCCTAAAATTCTCTTAAGTTCTATTTTTCCTTTGATACAAAGAGTTGACCCCTTATTCTGTACTCCTTCCGTCTTACATTTGCAATATGATCTTAATTGTTACAAGAGCTCAAACAATCTGCCTTCACCACCAGCAATACTGCAAAGTACTTTAAAAAAAAGGAAAAGAAGAAAAAAAAGGTAGTCCTTGTGAACTTGGGTGGCTCAATTATGGTGTTGCTGTGGTCAATCTTTCCACCACATAAATTATGAAGGCCATAACTTACTCAAAAATATAAATCACCACCACGTTTCCTAATTCTGTTCTGTATTTTATCTCTCTCTTTTATACTAATGCATAAATATCTCCATATTCATAATTCATAGAGGCTACTGTTACTATTTTCAGTGTCTATTTTCAAATGGGTTTGAAGTATGCAACACAATGTCTTTTGTATGATGAGAGTGTGAGTGTCTCTGCTGAAGTAAGGGATGACAATACTCTTATAAAACTGTTTTGGGTGAGATCTTAAAATTAGACATTTAAAAAGTGAATACTGTCCCAGAACACAGAGTTTTGATGCAGCAGGAGTTATTTCTCTCCCAATGGAGGGTACTTAGGAACGAAAAGAGCTTTTCTATATTTGACATTTGGTTTGAGAGGGCCATATTTGCTCTGTGATTGGTACACAATAACAGAGCAGGGAAAAATAGAGAACAGAGGTAGCTGTATTTTCAGAAGCACCAATGAACACATCCCAGAATTACCCATACACATCCTGGTCCTTCCCTAACAACTGGAGAAGCAAGAGGTCTGGAGTTTAATTTTCTTTCAGGGCAGCAGAGTAATACACCTTAATTCATTCAGTACTGACTTGATCTTGACTCACATATTCCTGTAAGGCCACAGGGGAAATGAGGGGAGGCTGAAAGGGTTATTTCTCTCCTCCTGCAAACAGCCAGTGGCAGAACTGTCTAAGGTAGCAGAAAGGCCAGACAGTAAAATAATGCTGGAATGTTACACAAGTTACGTGAAACGACAAAAGGCAAGGCACACACCCCACACCCCCCCAGTCTGCTCTGCCTTTTAGCCAGAGTCATCTCAAGGGCTTCGTGTAACAAGAGAAGACACAACATTTTCAGATGGAAATGTGATTTTCAAGTTGACAGTACAGCTTTAATTAAATGGGAGTCCAAGGAAAGAACATAACACTGGGAAATAAATAGGCTATAAAAGAAGAAAACCACTATGTGGATAGCCAAGGAAATTAAGGGAGAGAACAGGAAAGAGCAAAGGCCATGTGAGGCATCTATTACAAAACATCAAGGTTAATGCTACAAGTGGAGGCACAGACAGCCAAAGTGATAGAGATTACGGAAATGATCAAGGAAGCAAAGATCAAACATGAAAGGAAATTGGCAGATTCTTGCTCAGTGCATTCAGCGCTGAGCTGAAAAAGGGAATTTTTGTGTTTTAAAATGTTGTAGCTGAAAGAAATGACACGGAAATATATTGTAGCTTTTTAGACAGTGAATTGACTTAAAATGCAAGCAGCTATAGAAAGCAATTATCTTAATATTCTACATAAAATTACAGACTCTGCTACTTTCTTAAAAACTGTGTCCTAGATTAATATGAAAGAAGGCACTCTGAAGCATCAAACAGGGAACTTATGATTCTCTGAGTGCAGCTCCATATGGTTCTGCCATTTTCTAATTTTCTCCAAAAACAAGAAAAAAAAAAAAAAAGGAAAAAAAAGAAAATTGCTGCCAAAAGTATTTTGAAATTAAGGAAAAACAGAGCCAGGCACTGTCGCTGTTGGACTGAAAGCAGAGCAAAGGAACACAGCAATCTTGAGAGAATGCTAAGTGAGTTTATTTAATTCTTCACCGATTTATATCCACCTGAGACGGCTGTTTGGCTTGGTTGAAACCCGTCCCCCCCACTGGGACTGATTGGACAACACTCTGACCGCCTGTTTTCCAAAAGCCACTCTCATAAGCATGAAACTTATCTTATATTTTTAAAACTTTCAGTAGGATTCCCATGAGAAAAAGTTCTGTGCTGTTACAAGGCACCACGGTGCAGTCAGAGCATGAGCTTCTGTGGCTTCCAATGGGAACCAGGACACCCCCTTCAAACAGGACACCTGGGCTCTGTGGCAAGCCAAGAGGCAAATCAAACCGGTGTTTGCTCCCAGAGCCCCGTTGTGTTGGGAAGTTCTGTCACACTGAGGAGTGTGGTTTTGCTGTTATGTTGCTTTCATAGTGGTAACGATCCCTTTACCCATCATGGTCACCACACTGCTCTGTGCTACTCTTGTTTCATTCTACCCTAGCCGACTTTTTACTGCACTTTGTTGTCTGCTTGCTGCAGGGTTTTAGTTAATTCAGCTAAACCCAATCCCATGAGTCACAGTCAGCCCCCGAGCAGACACGTATAAAGGACATTTACTGTTCTGGAAAGCTTGTGCTTCCTGTGTCAGCAAAGAAGATGTGTTCTGCACCATATTCAATCTACGTGGCATTAATTCTCCTCATATTAATTCAGTCATTATGACATCTGTTTAGACCACTATTATTCTTATTAGTGAAACAATAAAAACCCACAGACATACTCATGCACGCTTGAATTATTTTTTACTTATTATTAAACTGTCAATTTTAGCAATTATTTTGGCTCATCTTGAGACTTTTGTATTCTCCTTCTGTCTTCAGTTTTAGATTGTACCTGTAGCTCACATATTGTAGTCTCAGGTTTTCAGCTCTTATACTTGAACCTACCATCTAACAAGAATTCACCTTTGAGATAAAATGAAACACACTAAAACTGACAATTTCTGAGTCAGCCCAACATTTTTCTGTACCCTAAGGGCAGAATTTCAAAAGAGCAGTCATATCCCTGCTTCCACAATTCTAACAATCATTTTCTAAGGAGGATAACATTATCATATCTGCCATTCACCATTTATAGCAAATCTAAAGTGAAGAAAAGCAAGCAAAAGTAATTAAAGAACGTCCATTTTTTCTTCCAGAGAATTAAAGTCTATTCTTACAAGATTTGTATAATCATACTCTAGTTTCAGCTAACTCCAAGTGTTAGATTCCCTAAGGATTTAGGAACAGTACTACTGCCTGTATATTGTCTTCAGGGAACCATAGCGGGAAATGTGAAATCTGGCCTGTTGAATGAAGGCCTGCTGAATGCTCTCATTGCTTGGATTAAGGGCTCAAGGAAAGGAGCAGATTTATTGTCATTGGTCTCTTCTGAGCACATCACAGCTTAATTTACTGATCATTTCCACAAAAGGGTTCATAATTATCTATTCCAGGTTTGAAGTGCTATTTCTCTTTGGTGAGTAGAGAAAAAAATCATACCAGTCTTGCCAGTCTTCTCTGTCTTCCTCTGTTGGCTACTCCCCTCTCAAAGTGCTGGGTGGAGGCACTGCTCCTTCAGCTCCTGTCTCTGTGCAGGGGGTACCTCCCTCGGCCTCTGACTGATCTCACAGAGAACATCACGTTCACTATCAGGCACACAAAAACACTGCCAAACACAGCAGCAAAGGGAAATGGTGTTATTTGACTTTTGAAGAATGTTTAGAAGGATAATATACACACACAGGACATCAACTATGCAGAAACTCAGTGGGTACATGACAGCTGCCTACAAATACTTGAAGGAAATAAACACTGCTTTAGGAAAGGCACTATTTATCATAAGCATTGGGGAAGCAATGCAAACACTGGATAAATACCTGGGGACTGAGTTCTTCTAACTTGTAGAGTCAGTTTCTGTATAAACATTAAAACATTTGCAATAAGGCATAATTTTAGGAAGGTAGTTTGAGTGTCTATTGACTATCACAGAAAACCACTCAGAGACTAAATAGGTTTGGAGTCAAATGTATTTACAAGTTATTTTCCATCACTTTCATTTTTATTTTTTTTTCTCTGTAAATGTAAAGAACCACGTGGTCATTTTAAACCTATGCTGGTCAAGATTTTCTCATGCAAAAGATTAATGCAAATAATACATGACTTTTAGCTCCCTTGAACCAGTTTCACTTCACTGGGGTGTGTTTAGACAAGGCAAAAATGGAGGGCAAATGCAGAGAGCTTTGAAAAGAAGGGTCAGTGAACAGTGATGACAGAACCAGCCTTTCAAATTTGCTTGAAAAAAATGTTTGATTTCTTACTAGCCTTTGAAGGAGAACTGTATCTATTCTTTTTCCTGCAGCCTCAGATAATCATAGAAAACAAAGCTACATCCACTCCTCTGAGGTAGCCAGGAAACAGATGTGAATCAACACAGCTCTTGGCTGCTTTGGTTATGGCCTCTCCAAGGCAGAGTAGTCTGCTGAATGCCCTTTCCTGTAGCAAATCCTTTGGCTACTGAGAGAAGGAAAACCCTGAAGTGATAAATATATTCCTAAGAAATCTTTTCCATTCTCATTTTATTGTTGGGTCTATATCCATGATTAAAGTAACCTTTGGACAGTATCTCTATTATTTATTTTTATGATTTAGCCAGCTGTTTTAGGGTAGAAGAGACAGCCAAAGTTATGGATGATGCTGACAGAGCAGAAAAACTTCAGTGATCAAAAGATGTTTCTAAGTAGAACTTTCACAAGACTTTTGAATCTGTGTTTACCAACTCTGTTTCCTATCTATCAGCATCTATTTCTCCTGAATTGAACAAATCCTCATTTTGCAAAGCAAAAATTTCAGGAAAAATTTTTGTACAGACATAAAAACCAAATTTACAGAACAATAAACTCAGTGTAGAAATGATGAACGTTCAGTATGCCCTTATATCCTGTTTGAGTAACAGTGATTTTTTTTTGCTTTTTTCATTTTGTTTAATATTATAGCACTTGCAGCTAGTTTTGAACTCTACAGTACCAAAAATAGTCCCTGTTGCAAAGAGTTCTCCTTTTATTTTTGGACATATTTGTATAAATAGTGCTAATAAACATTTATTTTAAAGTTGCAACTCAATATGCTTTTTTATTTTATACATTAAAAAAAAAAATCTAGTTTCTCTCCTCACCATCTCCCTCACCTTTTTGACCCCTCTTCCTTTACAGCTTTTGCCCAGTAATCACTCTTTTTCATTTCTCCTTTCTCTGCCTTCTCTCAGTATTCCCTTACCTCTTTATGATATTACTGGCCTCACTTTTTTCCCTTTCTGTCCCTCTCTAGTCACCACCAGCTTACAGAGGAGCCTTGTGTCTAGAAGCTGTCCCTTGGGCAACTTTAGCCTTGTGATGGGAACACAGACTTTAGAGCGGCAAATGGAACGTGAATACCAGCAAGGAATGTTGTTTTTCTTCCAAAGTGAGAATAGGGGCTCTGTGAATTATCAATTAGAGTGGTAGAGAAGGGGTTCAGGATATCAGGGAAGACAGAGTTGGAGAAATAAATTTTGATCCAGAACTGAGTTAGAAGGAATAGCATTAGAAGGAAAGAAATACTGAGCTGTAATGGTTGTGGTCAGCTATGAAAACAAGATATCAAAATGCTTTCTGGGGTATTATCCTGGATGTGAGTCACTCCCTGGTCAATGGCAAAGAGATCCCCATTTTTCAGCCCTTTCATCACTAAAATGTTTGTCGTTATTAGATGACTGGACAGCATCTACACTGAAACAAATAGCAAAGCCGTTCTAATGATTTCAGGACATTTAATACTTCCCACTCCTTTCTTAAGTGCACATAAGGCCCATTAGGTCATGAGTCACACAGGGTAAACACTAACAGTAAACTTAAGCTTAGAAAAAAAATGACCCATCATGTAATTTTATACATGTGAAATAGAAGGAAATGCTTCAACCATCATCTATCCCAGCAGGGAAAAATGTGGGGAAAGGTTTACTGAGAGAGAACAATTTATACAGAAAAAAAGATAACATGTTTTTGCACATTAGGGCCCTCGATTATGCATTTCCTGTGATTTTGGTTTGTTCCTATAAGCAGTTACATAGTCAGATACAAAGTGTCCCTTCCAGTGCTATCACGCAATGAGATGTCTCATCTGCTTATGTTGTCTGTGTGTTTTATTTTGAGCAAATGTTCACAAAAGTAACTTGCATTAAATTACCCAGATGTAATGTTTTGCAAACAGCCGGTGAAAATTATGATGAGTGTTCCTAGTTAGCTGATCATCAAGCCATAATAATTTTAGGATAAATTAAGCTATGGATATTATGGAAAAGTAAAGACGTGTTAGTGCCAGGGATTTTCTGCTGCCTATTTTGTTTTATTTTATTTTGGGACTTTTTAAATTTTTTGGGGGGGTTTTTTGTTTTTGTTGGTTTTTTTTGTTTGTTTGTTTGTTTTTGTGGTTTTTTTGCATGGTGGAGTCAGACAAGAAGGGCAGAAGAGGTTTTTTTTGTACTTTACTTCTGTTCACTTGTACTAAGCCGATAGAAGTTTCTCAAAGATCAGAACAGAAATCCTGGTTTGAACTGAACTTTTCATTACCAAATGGGATTTTCAGTAGTGAAGAACAATTTGTTTTTGTCAGCTTTGACCCCACTTTTCTTCATCAGGTTACTTTTTGAAAGAAGGCTTCTATGATTACCTTAAAGAAAGAAATGATGTACTGATTTAAATGGCTCTGAATGGTATTCTCAGCAGTTACACTGCTATCCTGAAACAGGCTAATGAAAAAAGACCATCTCCTCTTCTATGATGCTTCAGTGACTGACAATACATTATTAAAAATCTTTTATATTCTATGATACAACTGAACTTAACAGGAAAAAGAAAAGAGATATGCAGACTCATAATAATCTACATAAATACTGCATGTTTGCAGACATAATTATGTTAAAAATATAATTCTACTGTGGCAATTGCTGACCAATATAAAAGACATCAAAATGCTTAATTTAAAACATATGGAAATCTTCGCTGCTTTGGAGGTCTTTAAATCCATTTTAAAATGAGCAGTGTTCAAACCATTATGAAATATGGACATTCTACTAACAGTTCTTATGTTTTGATACCTGGGGCAATTTAAGAAGGTCTTGCTTTTATGGGTTCTACTAGATTAAGTTCTCTGTTTGTACATGAACCGTGGCAGTTTCAATTTGTGTTTCACAGACACTGCCCTCAAAGCCTTGCTTAAGATTTTAGCTCTGGAGTAATTATGCTTTATAATACATTTGGGCCCTCAAGTTTGAATGAGGTTGGCATGGCAGATTAGCACATCCTAGATTCATTTCATGAATGCATTGGAATTCTTGCACTCTGGCATAAAACGACAAAAATTTCCAGTGATGATGAATTTAGAATTTTAACAGACTGCAATTAATCTTTTGTAGATTTTTTTCCCCCTAAATCTAACATAACATACTAATTACAAGAGTGGCTGTAACAATGTAATTTGTCATGCAAAACAACTGATTCTGAACCTTCTGTTACACAGAAGTGAAGGAATTGGGTTTGGGCTGCATTTGGAGCCAGGAAATGCTGACATATAATAAATGATATCTGAGTGGTTTTGCTTCTTCTTTTAATATTGGCCCAAAAGAGAGGAAACCAAAGTAGAAAAGGCATTGTAAAAGTTCAGTCCTGCCCTTACTGCCTTCTCTCTTGAGCTTTTTGAATACTAATATCTCCACAGAGCCACATTATAATAAGTATCATCTATAAGACTCAGTCTGACACAGCTGCAGGCCCAAGTTTCTTTTAACCAAAATGAACAGACAACCTTTTTGCAGTGCTACCTTTATATTTAAAGGATTTTTTTTTTTTTAGTTTAAAAAGTTTTTCTAAAGAAGCTAAATAGAATCAAATCACTGATTGTTTAAAAAAAAAATATAATGTGCTGAATTGTAGCCATGAGAGATGTATCATGTATCAGAATTTTATTAGTTCAAACACTAACCTCATGAAAACCCTTCATGAAAGGGAAGTATTAAATATTATTGCCGTCTCTGGCAGCAGCTAATAATCACAGAATCCATTTAGGAATCCACCTAGATTTTGCACAAAGGTGGGAAGAGGCAGCACAAGAAGAAGGAGATCAAAGGCTGAACAGAATCCCTGCCTGGGCTGTGCAGATGTCTGAGAGAAGACAACGAGAAGTGTGGTAGCTCAGGATGCTTCTTTTGGGCTCTGAATGGCAGCCAGGGAGAGCACAGCTACATCTAAATTTCACCCAAAGCTCATGAGGAACAAATAAGCACAGAAGTAAAAAAATAAATCAAATGCATTTCTTGAGGCCTGTTGTGGGTGCCAAGGGAGAAGCAAAGAGGCTCTAGATGCATACTGCAAGCAAGGATCCAGAACTTAAGCACCAGTTTTTTCTCAGGGACAAGTTACCCCAGATATATATTTTGTGGTGTCTCAGACATAGTTTTGAGGAATTTGAGGCAGCTGCAGCCTCTTCTACTTTCAAATAAAACTGTGGCACCCAATGGCTCTAACAATTCAGCTCCTCAGTTTCATGAAGTACAGTTAGAAAAGGAGACTTTAAGAATTGTGTTACAACTCTGTCATGTCAGGTTTTGACTTAATTTATTTTCTTTTTCTTTTACAGACAGTGTGTTTGTTTGAGATTTTCCCTCTACCATTATATTTTACATAAAATGAAGTATTTAATATGAAATTCAGTATTTTCTACCTATGTATAAGAATTTTAAATAAAGCATGAAGCTCTAAAATTAAGTGTAGACATGTGGACTGGCTTGTCCTTTTAAAATATATTATTTATTTCACCATCAGTAGTCTGACTGAGCGGGAATCACCTGATATTCCTTATCCAAACTGACTGAATGCATAGGAATCCTGAATACAGAAATCCCCACTTTTTCTGAGGCAGCATGCTGACTTCTTCTGGCTCTCCTAATTTACTTCCAGGGAATGAGGGAAGTCAAATGATCCACTGCAGGCCCAGGCCTGGTTTAGTCATGTACAAACTGTGCAAAATAACTGAAAATTGCAACAAGATCAGAACAACAATGTTTCCTAGGTATTTATGCACATCTAATATCTGTCTAGATGCAAGACAGAAACGAAATTCATTTCAAAACCAGCTTCTTGACAGTGATTATTTCTGGTGAAAGAGGACCATTTTTAAGTACAAAAATATCTATGGTTTGTTTTTTCTTTTTTACAAAATACACCCTTAGTACGAGGCTCTTTCTAGAGTGATTCAACCAATATCTTTGAAAAAAATAGATTTATCAAATCTTCAGGAACAATTCCCTGGACCCTTCAAGAAAGCTTATTGTTGCCTTTCAAGATTTCCTGCACTCATGCAACCTCTCAGATTATTTGATAACGATGGTATTTTGCCATTTGGCTCAAATTAAGATACAGTATTACAGTTCTTAATATAAACCTGGGCAAGATCACAAAGACCACCAGATTGTTTTGGATCAGATCCCATTCCACAGCTGGCAGAGGCTGTGTGTTCTGGCATTCATTGACTGATGAGAAGTTAACATATAAAATCTTTCATGCTGGACACTGTACACGGCAGTAGGAATCCTGAAGCCACGTTTGCCATATTAGTGTCTATTATGGCAAACATTAATCACCATGCTTAGTCTGAGCTGCTGTTCTGAAATGCCACTACAAGATGGGTATGTTGAAACTGCGTATCTTGAGGAATCTTTGTACACAACAGAAGCAATCTTAGTATTTAGTGAAGGCTCTGATGATTTGTTTTTCATGCTACATGTCAAATAAACTACCTGTATTAATATTAAATTATTTCCTTCTATTTTATTTTTGCCCATGCCACCCTAAATACTAAATCAAATTGAACCTCAGCTTTGGGAAGAAGGAGGGAATAGCTGACAGGAAGGAGAGAAAAAAAAAGGGAATACACGTAAAATTCCTTTTCATTAAAAGAGTTTCCATTCCTTCTAACATTGATAAAATAAAACTCTGACTAGTTGTCATGGTCATAAACTAAAACACAAGAAGATTCACCTCAACATGAGGAAGAACTTCTTTCCACTGAGGGTGGCAGGGCACTGGAACGGCTGCCCAGGGAGATCATGGAGTCTCTCTGTCTGGAGGTCTTCCAAACACACTTGAATGTGTTCCTGTGTCACCTGCTCCAGGTGACCCCACTTTGGCAGGGGGGCTGGACTGGATGATCCCCAGAGGTCCCTCCAACCCCAACAATTCCACGATTCTGTAAGAAGAGCAATCTGCAGGATTGCTTATGCCTGAAAGTTACAAAACTTTCAATAAGGAACAGGAAAAGAAGTCACAAATATATGTACCATAAACAGTCACAGGTCTGACCAAACCCTACAACGATCGTGCTGGAGAGCAAGGTTTGCCATCTTTGATGTAGCAGCCCAGGAAGTGGCAGTTTTCTGATAGTTTTTTAAAGTAGGATTCGCAAACTTTCAGAAACTTCAAACCTGTCCCCTTCATTGCAGAAAATACCATTTTTCAGTTGTTACCAGTGAAAAAGTCGGCTCTGCAATGAAATAGCTCACAGACCTCTTCGTTTGCATAGCGAGGTATCCTTTGAAGATTCCTTTATGCTTTCTTCCCTTTGATTAAGGCCCAGATCTAACACTCAGTCTCCCAAGGTCTATTTGTGAGAGCAAGTGGCCTCTGTATCTTCAGAAAAACTTCAGAAGTGAGTTCTTGGAAAGTGCCCCAGCGAGGTAAGTCATGACAAAAGACAGCTAAAAATACAGTGGTAGATTTTCTTAAATTAATCTCTGATCATCTCAGAAAAGACTGGGTGGAAAGTGGTTTGTAGTGACAGTCTGTGAACATCTGCAATTTAATTTCTCTTCTCATTTTTCTGTTGTACTTCTATTTATTTAGATAGATGTTGAAAAAAATCAAATAAACTAGCCCTGTATTTGTGATTTTGTCTCCTGTCGAATGGGTAAAATCCCAGCCTGGTCCTGTCCTCCTGTCCCTCTGCTCTTGTACACAACAGGTCACACAACCTTCACTACACCTCACGTACCAAGAGAACCAAAGAGTTATCAGTACCAATAGGACTGAACTAATCACTCTTGCACTGGGAAAAAATTCCATCTTTCCACATTCCTGGTTTTATTTTTTGGATATTTTTCTTGGCTGATATTTATATCTCCACAGCTGGCAGAGCTCAAACCTGCTGTAGTTCCAACTATGTCTCAGAGCTCTCCATGCAAGAAATCAATAAAACTGATTAATGAAAAGCATCATTCATCAAACCAAGCTCTTGGATACAGCACTGCAGTTGATAAAATAACTTAGTTGCCTTATCCTTCAGCTAACTGCCTCATGTGTGGCACAGGGGATTAATTGATTTTTTGCCAGTACTCACACTTTTCATATGTTTTAACTAGTAACAAGATATTCTGAAGAGATCCACTTGAATGTTTTAATTATAATAAAAACATTATAATGTAAAAACAGGAATTAATTCTGGCAAAGAATAGATCTATAAACAATATTCTCAGTTCTTTTTGGTGAACAATAAAACATTAAGTAAAACTTAAAATCTGGTGACAAGAAACAATAATACACATGGACAAAGGTAATAAAAGCCTAAAATAATATCATGTTCAGTTAGTTATATTACTCTTTGACCATTAAAACGTTAACATGATGATAATCAATCTTAAATCAATTACCATGTAATTGCTGAGTCAATAGAAGTGCAGTTAAATATTGATAAGCCTCTAAAAGCTCTATCAGGACATATTGACAACTGGAGAAATGAATGTAGGCCTGTGCAGAAGGAAAGCTTGAGTTGCATTGCTTTGATGGAAAGCAGCACAAGGCTGAGTTTACATTCGTATTACCAGTTAGACGTGGCGATCGATGCAGGCTGCCTGTGCCCTGTCAGCATGGAGCAGTGAAGATGTCGAGGTGTTATCTCCACTCTTTTCATCTTTACAACAGTGTGGAGATGACCAGCTAACATCCTGTGCAGCAGAGGACAAGGGACTTAACAACCCAAAGACTCAAAAAAAATTATCAAGTGATATGAAAAAACCCCTTTTTGAGTCCAGAAGGGTCACTGCTGTTTCTGCTTAGCATTCTCTGGTCGTTGCTAAGGTAGTCAGACTAGCCTGCAGGAACACTCACTGGAGTGGGTATGCTTATAAATTATAAATTAAGAGTCCTTTTATTTTGAAGGATATAAGCAAAATAGCTCCAAAGATTTACACCATCTTTTACAAAATTACAGAGACAAGATGTATTTTAATAAGACCCAGCTTTGTTTTGTGGTGCTGTTTATCAAAGGATCACCGTTTTTGTTCCATGAAAGTGGAATAGTCATCCCTATCCTCCTGTTCTTCAGCTTATGAAAACTCTCTTTGTTTCTACAATACTGAGCTACTTGTGTTCCATTTCTTTAATGAAGTCATTATATTGAAGCAAATACCCTTCACTATTTCTTTTGTATCTATGAGTGGGTGAACAATTGGTATCTAGACACTAATATTCTTTGAAGGAAACATGCTCAGTTTTATCTGTAGCCAGCAGCAAAATATAAAGGAACAGAGAACAAAACTATTTGGCTTAGGATTTGGGTCAGATAAGATACAATATTGTAGTAAGCTCCAGTAGCAGTAGCTCATAAGGTTAAGTCGGGAGTGCCGTTATAACTTTCTGTTTCTTTCATTCAGATAACTTCTTGAAACATTCTCCTTCTCTGGTTATATTTTCCCACTTTGTGGCAGCCCAGGGGCAAACGATTTTTAGCAGGTTTCAGCTAAAACCGTTTAGCCATTTCCCTTTACTGAAAGACTAATTTTCACTTCCCTCTTAACTCCTGAGTATACATTAAGGCAAGGTCTTGTTCTTGCAGAAACAGCTGAGTGAACCTTTCAGGCCAGCACTCATGGCTCATTTTCTACTTGCCCTTTCAGGCTGGCACCCAGACACAAAGTGTGTGAGGACCATCTTCCTCCACCTGCTGGAGTCAGTGACAAACATTGCCTTCAAGGGCTCAGCCATGGGCACAGAATATGAGAAGCTGGAAAGCAGGGAGCTCAATTCAGAAGTTTCTGACAAGAAAAATCTCCTGTGTCATACACATTCCTTCTGTGGCATGGCTTTTAAACCTTGCTGCTGGAAAAGTACTCTAGAAACCTGACAAGCCCTGTGTATTTTGACAGCTGAGGAACAGCCTTCTAAAAGCCCTGGCCCCACAATATTTTCCAGGTCTTCACAACTCCTCAAGTCTAACCACATCATTGGGGCTCCAATTTTCGTTTTGTTTCAGGAGCTTCAAACACTTGCATTTGTCTCAGAGACACAAAAGGACTTGTGGCTTTGCTTGATATTGTATTGTTCAGCAAACAAAGGACAAACATCCCTCAATAACAGTGACCCTTTAGGTCCATGAGGCTTAGATGACATTGGACGAGATGCACAACTGAGAACAGTCTGGTGCAGGTAACTAAATCGAAGTTTGTTGCTCACTGAATAACAAACTATGATTTTATAGCCCATTTACATTGCTGAATTTGCTCCTGATAGGGATAAAAAAAGAAGCACTTCTAATTTCAGTTTTATTTCTGTCACTTATTTCTTCTGCAAGCTTCAAGAATGAGAAATCCTTTTTTGCCTAGACAGTTGCTGGTTCTGGGAGTGTAACAACTGAGATCCTCAGCAGGAAAAAAACCCCTGACTGATGAACAGGCTGAGGCCAAGATATAGCACACCCTTATAGATATATGAGATTTTGGTTACATAAATGTATATGACTACTCAATTGCAACACAATGTGCAAAGTGGCTGCCTAAAATTCAGGAATGCAAATTGTGTGGATGCAGAAGTGAGTTACAGCTCAGACAGACGGAGCAAGCAAACTTCCTTGGCTGTGGATCATCACTTTCTGTGCAGTTTTGTCTGTGCAGAGTGGGCAAAGACATACATGTGTGCAACTGAGACTCCAGTGTCTTATTTAGATTCAGAATGTGAATGGAGTTATTTTCTAGCAGGAAGAGACTCTCTCTATCAATCATTGCCATTGATGAAAAAGTCACTCTAATGGGGAAGAACCTTACTCTTTTTAACAGGTAGAAATTTTTAAAATGTCAAAGACTTTTGATAAGTCTGTTAAAAAATTCAACCTGTGCCAGACTACAGACTGGCCTTATCAATTGTTTGGATATGTTACATGATAACTTATTATGCTTTAGGAATCATTTGGAAAAATGAAACAATAAATTATAGGTTAATGTCTCTGCTAATGAGATCCCCATTTTAATTAAAGCTCTTTAGCAGATGAAACAGATAGGAGTTCAATAGTCTCCAACTTTTCCACTTTTCCATCTACATAAAAGCATGCACTTCCTAAAAAGTGAAATTTAAATGTGATGTACTTCTTCAGATAATGCAATAAGTAGCAGTTAAGCCAAATAGCATCTTTAAAACTGCACTGAATTCAGCCTCCAAAAGAGATACAAATTATATTTACAGATTAAAAGAAAAGTTTAAGGCACTTAGTGAAGATAACAAATCAGAGCCTTAGGGTGAGCTGTGGGCAGGGGTGCCACATTCCCCGTGCCAGTCCTTGTGGGCTCAGGGGAGGTCTCCAAAGGGTTGGGACTCGTGGTGGGACAGTGGATACACAGGGACAAAATGTCTGTACTCGGTGGGATCTCTCCCATGTCTACATTTTCCCAAGTAACTTCTTTCAAATGCAGCCAGAGTAAAAGCCCACACTGTCAGTGTGAAGACTCAGTTTGGTATTTTAAAATCAGGAGTCAAGGCTAACCCTCACAGAATCACCAAGTTGGAAAAGACCTTCAAGATCATCAAGTCCAACCCATGACCCAACACCTCAACTAAACCAAACCATGCCACTGAGCACCACGTCCAATCTCTTTTTAAACACGTCCAGGGATGGTGACTCCACCACATCCCCAGGCAGACCATTCCAATATTTTATCACTCTTTCTGTAAAAAACTTTTTCCTAATATCCAACCTGTACTTTCCCTGATGCAGCTTAAGACTGTGTCCTCTTGTTCTGCCAGTTGCTGCCTGGAAAAAGAGACCAACTGCCACCTGACTACAACCACCTTTTAGAGAGTTGTAGAGAGTGATAAGGTCACCTCTGGGTCTCCTTTTCTCCAGGCTAAACAACCCCAGCTCCCTCAAACATTCCTCATAGGGCTTGTGTTCCAAACCCTTCACCAGCCTCATTGCCCTCCTCTGGACACGCTCAAGTGTCTCAACGTCCTTCCTGAACCGAGGGGCCCAGAACTTGACACAGCACTCAAGGTGCAGCCTCACCAGTGCCGAGTATAAGGGAAAAATTACTTCCCTGGTCCTGCTGGCCACACTATTCCTGATATTCCTCACGTTAGCATGTTGTTTAAAGACCACATCAGGATCACGAAATGTTGTCTGATGTACAGCTCCTCAAAATAGGACTGAAGTGCTCACTAATGCTGATTTTTGCGTGAAGAGAGGGAAGTAAAGATACCTCACACATTTTAATAATCAATTTGACAGGGAATTTTCAGTGTTGGTCTCAAACAAAAAGTAGGAATTATCCCTTTTTCTATTTCGCAGTGGACACTTTGATGAGGAAGGCTATAGAGCTGTCTTGTGCTCTTCAAATTCTCCAAGTATGTATATTTTAAAAAAATATACAAAACCTACATATTTAACCTCATTTGGAAAAATAAAAAAACCCTACAGTTCAGAGTTTGAGATAATTTAAACAGCAAACTAATTACCTCTGAGAACTGGTTATTTCAGCCAGCATGCTTTTAGAATGGAAAAACTGATGGTCAAGAAAGGAGATGTGAAACTGGGGAGTTTGAAAATTTCTAACCACTGAAGAGATCACCTTCAAATCTGCCTTTGTTACTCACTCCTCATTAACATAAGCTTCACATATTGAAAAAGAAAGTGGATTTTTAAATGTAAGTTTTAATATGTTCTTACTATTAAAATATGCCATATGTAATTTGGGATATGCAGCTTAGCCACATTACAATTAGAACAGCCCAACCTTCTAAAATATTCTGATTTTGAGTGTCTGATATTACAGTGTTAGTGCTGCATTAATGCAGCATTTTAAAGCTCAAACTGTTTGTATTTATTATTAAATTTCCAGAAGTGGTTCTGTACTCCTTTAGAAGTGTGAAGAAGTATTCTATATATACCCCAGTACTCCTGCTAGGCCTTTGCTTTTCAAAGACTGACTTGCAAAACCAAAAGAGGTGTGACACTCTTCTTTACAAGCATGACAGGGAATCTGTTCAATATTTATGACCTTCAGATGTAAAAAATGCTCTTTATCAGCTCCTGTTTTACATTCTGTTCAGCTAAAGTCACCCCACAGGTCAGCTAAAAAGGCTATCACTAGTGCAAGATAAATGAGCAGCTAACAGCATATGGGAAAGGCTGCAAGTATCATAGTAGTCTAAGTGGATAAAGTATAGGATTTGCTTTTGCAGGAAAAGGCAAAGTCCTTTGAAAATTACTAATAAAGAGTGAATTAATTTGTGCTTTATACAAAACACCTACTTTAATAAGAAAGAGAGAGAATGAGCTTCAGCTGTGTAATTTTTAAGGCAAATTACAGAAGGGAGATTTGTTGTTGCATTCAAGGCTACGTCTTGCAGCATTTGTCAGACACACCTGCCTTCTGCTGGTGTCCCTATTGCTCTGGGCCTTGGCATGTGCACCTTCCAAATATGGCCCGTGCTTATTACAGTTTTGACAAAAATACCAAGTCTGCTTTGTCCCAGCTGCCTCACTGCAGGGCAGGAAGCACAATGCAGTGGGGTCTGCACTTCAGGGACTGGGTCAGCAGCACACCAGCAATGACAGCCTATGGAAACCATTTTTACTGACATAAGGCTAAATTCAAGGAGATTCATCCTCCATGGAAACAATCTGTCTTTAGTGAACTGCACTGGTCTGAACCCCTGGCAGATAAAATCATAAGGCCCCCACACAGAGGGATCCAAGGTTTATAAAGGTGACTGCTGGTTGTTTTCTTTAATAGGGTGTGTCAGTTTTGCGGAAAGTTGTAAGAAGAGGTCTACTGTTGATCAAGTAACTTTTTTTTTTAATAAGTCCTTCCAAAATAGAGGTTTTTGTTTATTTAATACATTTGAAATTGCCTTTTCTATCTATCTGGAAAGTAATGATGCCTTTTCTTGGGACTACCTAGAACAGAGTCTAGACAAAATTAAGAGAATAACAAGCAGTTCTTTATTGAAGGGCCTTCAAGGTACATTCAGGGCAGTCAGAGACCAGCCACAGGTTTTTCATGCTTTATAGCTTTTGGTCCATTTGCATATCGGGGTTAGACCTCCAATTATAACCTCAGGTAATGAAGTCATCTATCCCAAGCTTGCTCCTCCCCAGTTCTCTGCTCTTTACATATTTTGGGGCCCAATACAGTATGGTGTCCTTGAGTTTCAGGTCTAGAGAGGAATTGTTTTGTCTAAGATGTGAGAACAGCAGCTCCAGTATTATATGAAAAATATAGAAGCTAAAAAATCCTGAGGTATCGGTAAAAATACACAAGCCTTGGAATCACTGGGTCAGCTTGTCAGGAGTAGAAAAGCTGTTGAATGCTATTCCAGCAGCACAGTAAAGGGCTTAGACATTTTTATGGTCCCCTGCACAAGGATTGTGTAAGGTGTGTGCTTTTTCAGCAATATACTTAACCATATGAATGTCCAGACAAATAAGGACTCTTACAAAAAAAGGTGGAAATATTTTCCAGTCCAAAGGAGGCAGGAGACGCTGTTTTCCTCAGGTTCTGCTCAGTGAGTCTAAAAAGGTGATCCTTTTTCAGTTACAGGGTATTATTTCCCACAGAGTTAGGAGAGAAATTGCTCTATTTATTAATTATACAATATTGCTGAGGTCTCACAAGAAATAAATGCTTAAAACCAGTGCTAGGTTTGAGCAGATGCTACTGTCTGCCCTGCCACATATACATAATCTAATAGCACTCCTAAGGATTTCAGTTCCATTCCTAGGTCATCTTTTTAAATCACAGGTGAGTGGAATGATTTTACAGTGTAAGAGTTAGCCATGGGTAGGTCAATGTAGTCCCTTTTCAACAGGGAACATTTGTCATAAATTTTTGTTAACTGTGAGCAGCTCCAGTGTACATGTGCAACTTTTTACAGATGAAAGGAGGAGCAGAGAAGAGGTACAAGATACAGCACTATACTAGAAGAGATTTTAAACATTCCAGAAAAACTCTGTCATAGTAAATCTGTTAATTGAAAATGAAAATTCAGATTTTTACCTCATTGTCACTCTAGCCATTATTTTTAACAAGATCAATCTGCTCCAGGTCTCTGCATTTGTCATCTTTTTATTCATCACACATTTTCTCTCAAGGCATATTCAATCATTTATTTCAGGCACTAATCATTTAAGGCTATAAAATTGATTCAAAATAGAAGTCAGTGTACAGGTATATACTGACTTCACCTATGGAATACTAATGCATTCAACTGCACAGAGTTTTTCATGGTAGATTCTGACTTGACTTTGAGGAAAGGCTAAACACAGCATTCCTGACTAAGTTAATGCTAAGGATCCACAGGTATATCACAGGGAGAGTGTGTAGTCGAGGTTTAAGCTCAGAAGCTTAAAGAAAAATTCACTTCAGGAGGTTTTTTAGTACCAGCATAAATAGCAGTTGCTGTTTAAAATCTGTCATGGTATTTCAGTTGTGTATACTGAAGAGCCCCAAGCAAAAAAGATTTCTAAATGTGCCTTCTAGTTATTTTTGCTAATAACATGCTAATTATGCAGAAAGTGTGCTGAAAATTGGTACACTGAATGTCTTGGTGCACTCTGTATTTTTCTCTCTGGAAAGCATTGTGTTCCTTTCACTGAGCTGTTTCCAGTATCAGTGGTGGAGAAATTTGCCAGTAATGATCCCAACAAGCCCTTCCCCACGTATCCACTACGGAGATTAGGTTTTTCACAGGGGCAGGCTTCATTCCCATAGCCACAGGAGCCCACACCCCCTGCCTGTGCCACCGGGGATGTGTCACGGGGAGCGTGAGACAGTCCTCAGTCTGGCTTTTGTTCTGGTGGCCCCTGCACCAGGCTCTAGGCAGTGATATTAGGAGAGCCCACTGCTTCCTGCAGCCCTGCCCACAGCAAGTCTGACGTGGCCGAGATCCTGAACCAGGGAGCTGAAGGGAAAATCTGAGGGAGTGGATGATGTACCTGGCAAAACCAGCCAACAGGTCTGTGTTCTGGGAGTCAGAGGAGCACTGAATGTGGTGCTGTCATTCTGGCCAGCAGCAGGAAAGAAACTTTCTTAGCATGCTGACCCCTCTATGGCATCTGGCCTGCAGTACAATGACGACAAAGCAAGGAAACATCTTCTTGAACTATTTTCTTGGGATGACAGCTGAACACATCTGATTTATATTATCTTTGCTAGTTTACTTTTCATAAGTTTAGGGCAGTATCAAGACATATCTTATCTGTGGCCTCCCACCATCAAACCAGTTTGCTTGCAAATTAAACTAGGCTTATCCAATCTGGCATCCCTCTAGGGTGTTCCCACAACTTTGTGAGTCTCCTGATGCTTGCAAAGCTGTTATTTAATATTGTGATATCTTTCTAGATATTCAAGCCAGGTGACAAGTTGCACAATACGAGAAAGTAGTTAATTTATTTTAAATATAGATGCCAGATCTGCTTTTCTCTACTTTGTCTCTTTTGCCCCTCAAGATACCTCAGCCAGTTCCTTGAGGGCTCTGCTGCAAATTCGCTTTTTTTTGGGTTGACTTTAATACCTCTGATTTCTCTAAAATTATCCTGCAGTCTATTCTTCCCTGAACTTTGGAATATCCTCCTGATCCTTTTTTCTTAGTTTCAGTCCTATCAACCATCTAGTAACATTAAAGCACTGTGTAAGTCAGCAGCAAGAGAACATTTAACGTTCAATATTTTCCACATCATCCATTATTTGTTGCCTCTTAAATAACAGACATCCACAAGTCTTTCCTCTGGTTGTAGTGAAATTATTCTCTTTGATTCATGGGCAGTATATTATAGCTAAGAACCTCTACTGCTAAGAACACTTAGACAAAAGCTACCCGGGAAGAGCTCTGCTTTCATCTTCAAATTTTCCTTGATTTGCAAGCATTAGAAAGGATTACCTAATGCATTTTTACATTAACAGCAAACTAAAGAGCACAGACTAAAAATGTGAAAATCCAAATGCCTGAAAGTAAAACACCAGAACCACGGATCACTGTCAAATCCTTTAACTGAGTGGTCATTTCCATTAAGTTGTGTATTTTCATTTAATTACTGTACTTTGTGGCTTTTCCCTGGGGACTTAATTTTGTTCTACCTATAGTATAAAGCGTATTTTCAATATGAAAATTAATTTTTCAGCTTTGTATTGCCTTTTCTATCTTCTTTTACCAATGACCCCCAGGTTGCTGCACAGAGAAATTTTTGCACGTGACCATGACAGAACAGCTTTTCATCAGATCAGGTGACAGTAGCCAGAACAAGGATATTTTACATTAATGATGAAGGTCCTGACAATATTAGAGCCAAATTATTTGCATTTACTTTCACCTGCTTTCAATTCTGTTCTTCAATGTGGTAATTAGGTACACATACACCAATGTACTGCCTTTGTAAAAGAAGAGAGCCCAAAAATACAACTGGATTTTGTTAACTTGGTATGCTTGGTTTTGATTTTTCATCATGCATTCATTATGGTAACTTCTACCTGGCTGTAATACCTTTGCATAAAAAAAACCCAAATGAAACCATTAATTACTCCTGGTTTTCAGCTGAGCTAGAAACCACATGCATAATTTCTAGAAGGTAGGAATAGGAGCTAAAAAGGGGAGGTGTTTTTAAAGGGTATGCTTGCACCTGGTTTATGCACTTGTGTGTGACTGGTGGCTTGGAGAGGATACAGGGCAGCTGTGCACTATATAGACTCATCAGAGTTCTTATAACCATGAAATGTACACACATGAAGAAAGATATTTTAAGTCTGCAATTAGCTATCATTGCCTCCATGGTCAGCAGTACCCCTCCATTAGGGATTATCTTACGATAAATAAGAGAGTTTGGTTCCACATTACTAAAATGCACAGAATGGAAAAGGAATAATTGCCAGCACTACTTACTGTTATTTTGAGCCCTAACTTAATAGGATAGAGAACAGGAGCAGCAGTTTCCTTTTACAGGCAAATTGGTTTGTAACCAATATTTAGACAAGACAGAAAATTCCCTTTGTTTCTCAGTTAATTTTGATCTCACCGGACTGCTTGCACAACACCACCACGCTAATATGAAGAGAGACATCATCTGGTCCATGTAGGCAGAGTACACTTGTCAGTGTTTATGATTACAGAAGTCAAGCTGCTTTCAAGTCACATTCAGAAACGCTGAAAATGTGTGTCTTTTGATAGCCTGCCAGTAGTGTATAGATATATAACCAGTATGGTTACAGCACATCATAAAATTTTATATCCTGCAGATTTGTCTGCCACAGAACATTTACTCGCTGTCAAAAAGGTAAAAAAATATGCTAACAGCTCTGGGTTTCCTCTACACACTCAGAAATTTCTGAAACCATCCCTATAGCTACTATTTTTTTCCCTTCTTGCAGCATTTGATGTACTCTACTTTTGATGTATGAGGAGAATTTATCTTTAGAAATGGATTATTTTCCTATTGGTATCTAGGGAACGGCAGCTTCTGGAGATATGATTTAATTTGGGTCTCCTCCACGAGGCTTAGGCACGAGCCTGCTGCATGGCACTGCACATCATGTCTTTCTGGGAAGAGCCTTTGCAGGAGCAACATTTACATGGTTTATTAGATCCAGGTATTGCTTCTCTCAAGCCTGTTTAAGCAGAGAGGAGTACAGAGCAGACCCATTGCCAGCTCAGTTGTTTCGTGGTTGCCAAATACAGGGGCTAAGGAGTCTCTCTAGTGCTATCTAATGGAGGAAGTGCTTTTGTGCCTTGTCCCAGGACTCCTGGTACAGCATCAGAACTCAGCTGAAGGGGGCTGAGCAGTGGCTTCAGCTGACAAATGATAAAAGTAATTAGAGAGCAAGCTGGAGCCACCTTGAACTCAGCACTCCTTGAACTCTGTGGGAGCTTTACTTAAGTAATCTTGTATCATCAAATTAGCTGAAGATTTTTATGCCAAATCCTTCATGCAGCTGAGGATTCCCTCCTCCTCTAACACAAAACGGCCCAGGTGTGATCCCACTGCAGACATCGGCAAGCCTGGGTTTTTTACTGCTTTTACTCAGACCATTCCCCAGTGTAAGCAGATAAATCCTTCAGCACTCGTGCTGGAAGTGCAGGGAAGCTGCACAGCTTGCATCCACCCAGCACCTGGCTCAGCTCTTCCCAGCAAGTGCTACTGCCCCAAGGGGAAGAGGAAATAACTCTCATTTGATCCTCATGTTCAGAAAGCTAAATGCAGGTCCATAGCAGAGCATAACCCCTGTGCCAGGAAGATGTTCATCTAGCCCTTGTCTGTTTGAGGGTTCTCCCAGCACTGAAGGCAGTTTCCCAAGGAAGGGCCCATTCCCCAAGGCAGCCTCAGCAGAGCCCTCCTGCCCACAGGCCCGTGCAGAGTCCCAGCTCAGCAAGAGCTCACACAGGGGCTCAAGGCAGCCCAAGCTTAGCACTAACCCCAGCACCCAGGTGTGCAGAGTCTCTCCTGACTCCAGGAGCTTCCCTGCATGCAGCGGGCACAGTTTTTCCAAGAAGTTCTCCAGTGACACCGTGCATGTGAGAGAACAAACCAGAGTCACCAGCTGACTGAGCTCAGCCGCTGTCTACCAGAGATGGCACAACAGCTCTGATGTACCAGCAATACCTGGGGGTATTTTCTGACGCCATTAAGGATTTCTTGAACAACTCTGGCCATACTATAATCCTCTCCTTGCTAGAGTTTTAATGAAAATAGCCTTTTTGAACTGTATGTGTGGCACAGAAATCTTGGGGAAGGAACATCTGACATGATTTGCTTCTAATTAAATTTTCTTTCTGTCTAACAATCTGCAGCAGATAAGCTCTGACAGGTAAAGGTTTTCCAGTCCCATATGTTTTTATGTTGAAAGAGGAAATCCACAATCCCAAAAAGGCTGGACAGACAAAACCCTCAAAATTATTTCCTAACTGAAAGTTTAATTTTGACCTTAAACCTCTTAGTACATTCCACACAGAAAACATCATAATTATACATTTAAATGAAATAATTTATTACAATACATTTCCCAGAAAACTGTTTTCTGAAGAAAAATGATTAGTTTTAGTGAACTGACAGCTTCTAGCATTTTTTCTGAAAAATTCTCAAGCAAATAATAGTAATACCACTTATGAACTCCATTTGTGTGCCTTTGCTTCCTCCTAAGGAAATGGAACGCTCCCAAGATTATATGGAGGAAAACCCCCAATTTTTAGCATTTAGAAAAGGAAACACAGTAGAAACCAGTGCACTCCTGTGAGTGCACCTGCAACCACCTTCCCCCTGCCTCTCTCCACACAGTAATGGAGTTTGTTGTGAACAACTGCATTGGAGTGACAGACTCATGTATATTGAAAAAACCTTTAAGATTATCAAATCCAACCATTAACCCAGCACTGCCAAGGCCACCAGTGAACCCTGTCACTAAGTATCACATCTATATGACTTTTAAATACTGCCAGGGATGTTGACCTCACCACCTTTCCAGGCAGCACGTTCCATCCAGCTAATAATTTTACAATTAAAAACTAAGAGTCTTTCAATGACAGACAGTTGCAAAAGCAATCCATTGGAAGAGTTTTCACCAACCTTGGGTGAAAATATTTCTATTTCTGCCCTGCTAGTGCTTGGAAGGACTCTCCACTTCAAAGCCTGCTGTGCTTCCCCCAGGCATCTGAAAATACTGACTGATGAGCCTGGCTGAGGGCTGGACTCAGGCTCACTTCAGCAAAAAAGTGAAAATCAAGTTATTTCAGATTTTATGCTAGAGCCACTGCCCCTTGGGCACATTTCCCTAAAAAGCGGGGAAGGACTTTCCAAGGACCTCTTTCTGGGTGTAGGCTTTGAACTGGAGCAGAGCTTGTGCCACTGCAACTCTTTTCTGACTACTTTTTAAACAACAAAGCTAAGCTTTGCATTCAGAATAATAATGCCCCAAACACAGCAGTCTCTTGAGCCTTATGTGTTATTTGCTGCATTATTTTATGTGCATCAGCCCTGAATGTCTTCTGTCAATACTGCACAATATTTTTGTTTGGTTCGGTGCTCTCCTCATTACGAAAGTACAATAGCATGTACCTAATCCCTGCTAGGAAGCCTGGTTTACACTCAGACCTCAGAAAGCTTCATTTGAGTTGAAAACAATCTCTGTATCTAGGGCTTTTCAAAGAGTCATAATATTTCTATTTTTATTGTCATTGTGTCTTTTTTACAAATTCCTAAGCACATGCAGAATAAATACATCCAATTCCCTGTAGAGTTTTTCAGTACAATAGGCATTTATGACAAGTAAATTGCCAAGAAAACATTTGCAATGCATATAATTTTCATGTGAAATCAGACCTTTAAAATAGAAATAATTTTTTTTTTAGAGTTCCACAGTTTTTACAGCAAAAGCTTGAGGAAAGAGCATTTCCCTTCTGAGAAATAAAGCAATAAGATAATTGCAGAGCTGCTGTGAACCATTTGGCAAAAGCTGCTTGCCATATTTGAGATTATCCCTATGGTAGGTTTTACTTTTTCTCATAAACCTTAAAGCAGCTATTAGATGAATGGTAATGAATGAGCCTGGAGAAATACCCATATTTGGCCATGAAGCCAAAAGAATATTAGTATGTTACCATTTTACTCTAAGGAGCTAATGGAAAGTAGCAGATTAACTGAAGGAAAAAATGGTTGGATCATGTTCTGTATGAAAACAAGATGAGTCTTAACCTGGGCATTAACTAAGAATGAAAGGCTCTTGAAGGGAATTGACTTAATTCTCTCTTTTTTTTAATAATGTGACATCCTCTTACGTTTCTATCTAGCAACTTATAAATCCAATGGGAGAAAAAAATCAATAATGGAAATGGCAGCAACGAAATCCGTACTTTTGAAACATTTTCCCTTGAGTTTTCACTCGATGCAAGACAAGACAATTAGAAATCTGGACAACCGCAGGCCACAGCAACCAGGCAGCAGTACAGTCTGAACAGGGAGTTGCACTTCATGAACCAGGAAATTAAAAATAAACAAATAGCTATTAGCACTGGAAAGTGTGGATTTCACACTTTCCAACAGCATATAACATGTGTTGCTAGCTCCAGGAATTTGTGCAGTTATGTTCTATAGTGCTCTTTCCAGGCCAAAGCAGGGCAGCAAAATTGATCAGGCAGAGAAGCCAGAAGTGCCCTGAGCACTGAGTCAGCTGTTCAGCCACTCTGCTGTAATATAGTCATCACAAATATTAAAATCTGCACCAAATAAAATTGCAAGTATTCAAGATGCTTATTCTGCAGAGTTCAGTGTTTCACTGACACACCTGAAGGCTGGTGGTAGAACTACAGCAAGCAGGGGTATTTATGAACAGCTGCTTTTCATTATGAGATGTAAATCTCACCACATCTCTAATTTCAACTGTCAAGCCCAGTAACATTTCTAAATATGCCACTGAACACACTTAGTTATGTAGACCTTTTATAAAATATTGACATTTATGAAACATGAATATACTGTCACCCAAGTTAAGAAAAAAGGTAGCTCTATATTAATAATTGTAATAAACTCATAACTGAATTTGGTTTTCTATTGCAAATAGCCACTCTGAGACTGTGAGAGTTGAATGATGACTCTGATCTTATTGGGGGTTACATGGAAAAATGTGTTGTCTTTTCAAACCTACAAGAAACTCTTTGAAGAAACAGTTACTATAATCAGTGTTGTGTCACTGAAGAGTTCCTATGGCCATGGAAAAGATTTCTCTCTCTCTCTGCACTCAATAGCTTGAACATAAATTTAAGAAAAACTATAATAAATCAAATTTCTGACATGCCAGTGCAAGAAATTTTGTTTTGGTTGTTCGTCCAGTGCTGTAGGATTACTTTGACTTATTTTGTGCAGATTTGAACTGATTTATTTTATTTTCGAGGTTCCACACAGCAGTTCTATAGACTCTGTTGTTGCTGTCACCTGTTTACCAGTTTTATAAATCCAGGAAATTATTAATGAATGAAATTATTAATCAGATTTTAGGCTCCAGTCTAAACTTAAGACACACAATATGAAATCAGAGCATGTTATAAAACAGGACATAGGTCTACTAGTCACAGATGATGACAAACGTGCTATTGTGAGCTACACTTAGTTTTCAGAGGGCTCATGAAAGAAACTCTTGCAAGAGAGCAAAAATTTACATTACCGCTTTCAAAATAACATGCGCAAAGAACCAAGCGTAGGAAATAGTGAGTGGGATTTCTGGAGAAGACAAACCTCTGTAACTGCATTCACAGCCCCACTAACCATTTCTAGTGGTTGCACTGACAGGAAAATTGTATGCTCTTGCACTGAGTAGGTAACACTAGACATGAGCAAAGGTGTGCATCTGCACATCTCAGAAGAAGAAATTACTGTCAAAATCTGTGAAGCTATTTAAAGCAAAAATGAAATTCTGCTGTAGAGGAGTCCCGTAATGACTATGTTTGCGCAGATAAATGACAGTTTCCACAGTGCGCTAATATGTATGGCTTGACTCCTGTCCCTGTGGATCATCATAGGAATGTGATGTTACTCTTCCTGAAGATGACAGAAAATAATATTTTAAGTAAAATCAGCACAGCAATTGATGACTACTGGTCTAATCCAGAATTAAAGTGCCACAACTGTGTATGATATTCAGAAGAAAAGCAACATTTCCTCTGGGATTTTCCAGGGTTAAACTACGCCTCACATTCCCTGTTCAGGTTTGTAAGAGAGCATTGTGTCAGCGATAAAGGTGAAATATCCACAGGGTGTGTTTTCATACACAAAAAAAATATTGAAAAATACTAACAACAAACATAAAATGAATGCAAACTATCCTGTTATCTGTGTGTCTTATGTCACTGTACTTGATGTAGACACCAGAGTCATAGGACTCGCATTTACTAGCTAAAAAAATACCAAAGACAACCCCAACCAGAAAAACAGAACCCAGTAGAATCTTTGTCCTATTTAGACAGGATTTTTGTCTGATGTATCTGGATAAGCCATGGGAGGGAAAGGAGAGCAAAACTTACATTTTTCAGTTAATATTCTTCATTATGTACCTGTGGAGAGCGAAGACCACTGTTCTCCATTACTATTGCAAAACTCCTAATGCTCTCGAGATGTTAGAGCACATGAGAAAGAATTAAAACTCATCTTCTCTAACTGCAAAACCTTTATTTCATTAACACTTTTCTGACTGATAGGTGTGGCTTATTTTATTGTTTTGAAATCTAGCTTGATTTCACACTACAAATCAATAATAAATTCATATATAAATTATTAATCTGTTTTGTGTAATGATACTATTCCACTTCCAAAACTAGCAAAGTCACATTTTTTCCATCCATATACATGACTTGTTCTTTTAGATATTTCCTTTATTTTCCCACATCTTCTGTTTAATATAGATTTTAAGCCAGAAAAAGTTTAAGCAATTAAATCTTTGCAGAAGATGATAAAGTCTTCCAATTAAAAGTAAACTCATATTTTGACCCGTGTAGCCTTTTATAATGTACCTTCCTTTATTTATTCAGTGGAAAGCTGTTACAGGAGAATTTAAGGTGGTAGCTACAGTACTTTTTTCTTGCTGAAACCTGAGTCTGTCTCTGGTTATTATGCTCTTCCTTGGTTGCCTGCTGCTTCCTAATCTTTCTGTCCCTGTGCTTGGGCTCACTAATAATAATCCATTTTAATTAAAGCTCTCTACCTCAGCATTAGGTCAAAAAGGAAAATGTAAAAAGCGATGGTTAAAAATACACATTTCATTATATTACTGCAATCCATGTTCTATCAACTCAAACCTCTTTTGCACTGCGGTTAAATTTGTTTGTTGTAAAGGGAAACTTCTTCTGGTCCTACTTGGTTTATTACTTTGTTCACTATCGTGCACTGAAGTATTGAAAAAATGAGGGTTTTTTTGAGAAAGTGGTTCTGAGAGTATTTGTCTTCTATTTGAAATGTGCAATTTTATAACTGTACCTCCCAATTGGTATAACTCTATCTGCTATTCAGATTCCCTTGACATCAGTTTCAGGCAATGGAGTTATGTTACTTGTACTCAGCAAAATTTTGAATACTGCGTTTCTGGCATGACTCCATTACTTTTTAAATGGTCTGAGAATGCGATGTTTGGATACACAATAAATGGGAAGAAAAATATTTTTCTCATGTTAGGCTCCCGTGATTGCAAGAAACCATTTTTTGTATACGAAAATATTTGTGACTACTCTTCATAAAGGTTTTCTTCTTCATATAATTAGAGAGTTGATCTTTAAGTCCCTTCCAACCCAAGATATTCTATGATACCTCTGATGCCCTTATAAGAATTTGTATACTGATTTACCAGCCATGGGCAGGATGTAATTTCTTGTAGAAAATGGTTTTTTGATGTTCATGATGTAGCACTTACACACTGCTGTCATCGTCACAGTGTGGTGAAAACCAAAAGAATAATAAGGAGAGGTAGACATAAATGTAATGAAAAGAGTTAATGGTAAAGGTGGGGTAAAAGCCTTTTTTCAAGCTTGTTAGAATGGATTGCCTTTTCACAGACAGCAATCTCATTTGCTGATAATTGGATAGTGGGTAGGAATTGTTCTTATCTTTTCCCACATGAGAGGACTGAATTTAAAAATTTATAGGAGAACTGAGTTGACTGTCTATATTCCAGATATCTCTGCATATCAACCAGATATTCCTATTTCCTTATTATATGCCATACAGCTCAGAAACCTTCCTACCACCCTCAGCTGCAGTGGGCCTCCCTGGATGCTAAGGGCCACAGTAATAATTACCTGGGTTATCCACAGTGAGTCATCGAACAGTCAAAAAGCAAACTGCATAAGCTACTGTGAAACAGCAAAAGTCACTTTAACATACATAAAAGGGAGCCTCATTCTAGAGTTTTCTTCCACTGTTAATTTCCTATTAGTTTGCAGTTTTCTGGGATCTCAATCAGAGCAGCTTTCAGGATAATACACTGGTTCGTAAGTGACTTCACCTGTGTGGAAAGTGAAGGTTAGTTGGAGAAAGGGGGTTTTGTAACACATCTCGGGTATAGCAACTATCTCTTAACCTGTGCAGGCAGAATAGTGACCATAATGTAGTTACACATAATTGAAGAAAAATTATTAGATTATAAAAACTGTTATTGGCCAGTGGAGTAGCTGACATCAGCACACCCAGCTGTACTCTCTGCATGGAGGTGGCATCCCTTTGCAGCCCAGTTGTTAGGGGCAGGTGTTCTGCAAAGTACATTTCTATTAATCAATTCAATATTCCAATGAGACTAAGCAGGAAAGTTTTTCTTGCTTATTTTTTAGCAGGAAGAAGCACACTTCTGCCCTAATGAGCATCAGTGAATTAGTGTGTGTCATCTTAGGAAAGGGATTCACTACTAATAATCTGTGGAGAATATTGGCAAGCACTGAAATAATGCAACTACATTCAAATAAATACCTGTCTCCAAAGACAAGAAGTGCTGAAAGAAAAGACCTTGGATGGACTTTTTTCCTTGACTGGGGAATAATACAAATATTTAACTGAAGAAAAGTATTTATTAAAAATTTCTGCAAGAGTAAGCACAAAGAATTTGAATAGTCTGCAAAGATTATTTGTTAAGAGAACCAGAAGAAAAGCTTATTTCTGGATTTTCTCAAAGTGTCATGACAATTTGGAACCAGGTTTTAAACCAGAGGAAAATGCAGATGCATAAATTCAGGCACTACAAAGCATGATGGTGCAGGAATAGAAAGAGGGTGCCACCCACACTCCTTTTTGCAGCTCTGGCTTGGGAGGAAATATGCACCTTAAGAAGAACACTTTTCTTTGTAGAGGAAACTGATAAAATTTAGCTTTGCACAAAACTCTCAGTGTTACTGCAGAATTTCAGTGATGTACTTTGAACAGTACTTTCAACAACATAAATTTTGAGGACTACAAAACAGAAAACTTACATTTAAAAAAAAATGCATATATTTTCCTGCCATCTCTCCCTGATGTAAAACCAGCCAACTACTTTCCTTCCTTTTTCAATTCAGCTAGCAAAATGAGAGTAAACCCAGCGAGGAAGCAAACCAAGTAAATTTAGTGCAAGTGCTCATCATAATTCTCCAATTTCAGCCACTTTGAATGGCAGGCATTGGCATTTCAATTGCTACACTTACAGAAGGAAACAGGTTTATGATCTGCACCATCCCTGCTGACTCCACCGTGGCATTAGGAATTTTTCCCTAGCGCATAGTTTTTATCATATACTCGGTCTCTAGCAGAGATCAGTATAGAGATGATTTAAAGCTTTAAGAAAAGGCTCAAAGGCTTCTGAAATGGTAAGTTTCAAATGAATCTGAACGGGATGTGTTTAAAAGATGTTCACCTACACTGATCCTTTCATGGTGAAAGCATGGGAGCAAAAAAGAGATGATGAGACCAAACAGAAAGAAGCAGATGTCGAAAAGATGAACAGCCAATATGAAAGCAGGCAATGGAGGCAGACTACAGCCATGCCAAAGATGGTTTGGCTCCCAGCACTGTACTGTGAGAAAACCAGTTGATATATATACTTTTTTTCTTTTGTGCCATTATATAAGGCCCTTCTCTGACTTTATTTCTTATTTTGAAGGAGTTTTTGATTGATCACAATGAAAAGCTTCCATGGGAGTTTGTGCCCAGGCATACTCAGAAGCCCCTCTGTCTATCCATCTGCATGTTAGTTGACAGAAACTTGTCAAAATTTGGCTTTGTGTTACCAGTTGTCAGTGCAGATTGAATTGCTGAGGAAAAACTACTGAGAGAGAAATGTACAGGCAGACGTTCACAAACAGAGGGTTTTTCATAATCTGGTTTCTTTACATTGCCTGAACACAGCAAAGCAGACAATCTGTTCACAACAGGCAAACAGAGGATTGTCCTAATGCATGAGAACACTGCACTCCACAGAGCTGTTAGATCCATCTCCCAGATAAGCAATGCCACCACCTCATGCAGCAAAGGAAAAAGAAGCTTTTGAAACAAAGCAAAGCAAAGAAACCTTCGACATGGCAGCCAGATGTGAGTTCTGCTTTGATACTATAAAGTACAGATTGCGGTGGCACCAGTGTGATCTTTACAACTACAACTTTGTAATTTCTGCTTGTATATTCTGCCTGGAACAACAAAGTTTCTGTTTCCAATTGAGTTGTTTTCAGCTGCATCCAGTCTGTTTTCTCAAGCTTTGTATGAAGAATACTGCTGCTCCAGGTTTTGCAAACATTCCGTTTAATCAGAAGAACAAGGCTGACAGGTAAACTGACATCTGCAATACCGCACTGTAATTTCATTCACACATCTCCAAAAGCTAAATTTGTGACTCATAGAGTTGTTAAAGCTAAATTAGTGCAGTATTTCTCGACCTTCACCTGGTTTGCTCATACTTTTTTTTAAATAATATTACTCAATTTCATCATTCATTTAATAAGGTGAAGCCTGTTCTTAGTCCTTTGGTTGGTCATTTTGCCTCAATATATGTTGGTAGCACTGAGATTTCATGGCCAACCTAATGACAGAAAGAATATGATATTGTACCACCCTACGGTGTTATGGTCTAGTGAAACACATTCTGATGCACAAATGATCGAGTGTTTACTTTAAAATGAACTGGAGATGGCCATCTGCAGTCACAGATATTTCCATGTGTTTAGGATATGCATGTTTCATGCATTGCAGAGTCTGGTGTCATCGTCCTTCTCCCACTTGGCATTACAAAGATATTACATTCCCATGAATGATGACTGACTACAACAGTTCTGGCACTGACAGAAAACGCTGCTATTGTAAGATATGCAAAATATGGCTTCCAGCAGAGACCATCACGGCATGGTTCTCAAAAGCCTGGCCAGAAAGTCTCTTTCCAGTTATTCAACAGAACCACTCTTTATTGAGCACTGTGGTTTGAGCACAACAACTGTACAAGCCCAGACTGTGATAAGTCACAAAGACAATACTACTTTGAAGATACTTCAAGAGCTACGTTTTCCATTTTGTGACGTTGAGGTAAACCCAAGATTCTACTGGGAACATGTTGAGTCTACATGTCCATGCACTGAGTTTTGCACAAACACCAACTAAAGAGAAAACACAGTCTGCATCTTACAAATGGATTATAGCCAAAAAATAGATGCTGACAGTCGTGGAAGTTTTCTCCAGTGTATGACTACAGGCAATCCTACAGAAATAGCATCTTTCTGGCTTTCAGTGGTTCAAATTAATGGGAATAAATATGCACACTGCACAGGGAAATGGATCAGTGATGCAGCCTGGGTTTGCTTCACTGAATTTAATAAGTATCAATTTAAAAATTAATTCCTAAGGAAACCCTGCTTTGTGCTTTTTAACCTCAAGGTTCCTTAAATTAATCCCAGGTGATCATTGCCTTTCTCCAGCAAACACTTCTGACCCTTTCATGTCATGACCTTAATGACATGTGAAAGACACTTGACCTCAGCAAAGAAGGCTGTTTTAGATAGTGCTGTGTGTAGTTTATTGACTGAGAGAAGTGAATGAGAATCAATGATAAAAACATCTCTGATGGTCGATGACGAGGAATCTGATCTGCTGGCCACTGAACTTGATGCCTTTTTTTAATGGTTTCAAAGGGGCAATGTCTTACACACACAAAGACCCTCACTTGTCAAGAGCGGGAAAGGCATCGCATTCCCAATTCACCCATGGCATCCAACGATGTTCCTGTCAAACAACCCATGTGATTAATACAACATACTGAGTGTAAAGGTTACAACTTCCCTGGCCACCAATCAGCAGTGTTTAAAACAATAAATATTTGAAGCAGTGATTCTTTGTATCAAGCCCTACCAGCCTATCCCTTTAACACTGTTATTAATTTAGAGCTGCATTTTCAGCTCCAAGTAATCTGTATATGTGCACGCTCATCATCATGTAGTCACCATTTTCCTTCAATCTTTTGCTGTACACACCTTGAATGACATGGATGACTACATGTAGTTCACATTTTTACCTCAGGTGTATAAGTCCTTCAGCCTTTCAAAAATAGCTTCTTTGTTACACTGCATTAAAACAGGATACAATTTTCTGATAAACCATTACCACTTCCTGGCAGTTCGAATGTACAGAAAGACTTTTGTCATCTTTAATATCCTTGATGCTGAAATTCAGTTTCTAAGAAGCAAGAGGACATATAACTTTTGCAGTATAACATACAGGGAATACATCTTCAGTGCATCAACTAAAAGTTCCACAAGTTGCCTACAAAATTTTCCATGTATCCCGGAGAGACAAACCCCTTCCTATCAGGATACAACATACTAAGCCCTCAGATAAGACTGCTTTTTTAAAGCAGAAATACCTCTTTTACATTTGACTTCTCTCTTTTTCAGGTTTACATGCCCCTTGGAGGCAAACTAGCAAATTACACAGGAAAATTTATGTGATAAGTCAGTCATTTCTTATGCAAATATTATGTTCTGCTTCAGGGTGTATCCTTAAGCTGCATCAGATATTTACCTCAGTTTCTGAAAGAATTTCTTCTGCTAGACCAAAATGCTGTCTTGTAGAAAGGAAATTATACTGAAGTTTGTGATAAAACAATCTGCAGGCATTTTGAAAGGCATTATCACTAGAATTGGTGAAGAATACGCAATGAGATTTTGCTGCCTAGCAATCTTCTATGTATTTGCAATTCATACTGGGTCACTGAAAATCACAGAGATGAAAGAAACCAAGGAATTTTGCTCCTCAGAACTGTTGGAATATGTCCAGGGGACAATGGATCTGGGGAATAGTCTGGAGAGTAAATCATATCAGGAGAGTCTGAGGGAACTGGGAGTGTTTAGCCTGAAGAAAAGGAGGCTCAGGAAAGACCTTACTGCTCTCTAAAACTACCTGAAAAGAAGTTGTAGTCAGGTGGGGGTTGGCCTCTCTCCCAGGCAACCAGCGACAGGACAAGAGGGTTGGTTTCCAGCTGCACCAGAGGAGGTTCAGGTTGGATATCAGGAAGAATTTCTTCACTCAGAGGGTGAAGAAGGAAGGGGTTGCCCAGGGAGGTGGTGGAGTCACCATTCCTGGAGGTATTCAGAAAACAACTGGTTGTGGCACTTAATGCTGTGGTTTAGTTGACAAGGTGGTGTCCAGTCAAACAGTGCACTCGATCTTGGAGGTCTTTTCCAGCCTAAATGATTCTGTGATTCTGTTTAAACCTTTCTGACACATTTCACATTTATTTTCCCACCAACAGCTTCTGATCTTCATTACAAAGCAGTATGAATTATTAATTCACTGTTTCTTCATATTTTGCACTCCAACTTGTATATATTGTCCAATTAGCAATTGACATATTTTCTTTAGGTACTAGAATTTGAGAAAAAAAGTTCAAAATTGCCTGTTTTTTTTTCATTTCCTGACTATACTCATAATTAATGCTGAGATCTCAATGTTAGCTCTTTTGACATTACAATGACCTGATTTTGAGTTCCTAAAGGTAGACATTTTGTGCCAATTTCAGATACACAGCCTTTCCATTCTGGCCCACATCAAAGCATTAAAAAGGTCTCAAGGACATCATTCTGAAGGGTGTGAGTGAAAGTCCCAGCTATACAGGCTTCCTTCCTGGAATAATAACACCTTTGAATTGGGTGGGGGATGTGCATAAAACTTCTTTAGATGTTGGAGCTTCATTATGCAACTGTTCAGATGTACCCATTACCATGACTGAAAATTCCAGCTGCTTTTGACTTCAAGGCAAAAATTCAAGGTTACTTTAACATAGTTTTCTCTGCATTTGATAATACCTATTTTCTGCTAAGGAAAAATTAGTTTAGAACTTCCCTTGCCTCACACTGCAATTATTTTTTTCATCAGTTAGAGCAGCTGCCAATTTACTACACTTTGTGACCTGCATTAGGTTGGTTTAGAAGCCAATCTAACTGTAATAAGCCTTGCTGAGCAGGAAGAGCCTTCGTGTTCACTATTCAGGGGATGGAGAGAGATGATAGCATCAACAGTCCTTATCAGATAACAATTGCAAACCCAGTTCTAACTCAATCCTCTGAGAGCTATGAATCGATTGGTTCCCTCATAGGATTTTAACTCAAAAATCTGCAAAACAAATAATGCATCATGTTCATGAAAAAAAATATTAGTTTCTAGTATTCATCTGTGGTTTTGTTATAGGCATTTTTCATTTTGAGTAAGTCACATTTGATAATACCACTGCACATAAACATACAACAATATTGAAGCCAGTATGGTACATCTGAAGATAGCCCAACAGCAAATAAGCTGTAACTTGCGTATGTAATTGCATTTACAAAAGATAATCACTACTAAATTTATTAGTGAAGTCGAGGAAAGAAGAATGCGTATTAAGAAACAAAACTTGTCTCCTTTTCTGACCAATATTGTTGACTCTATTATCTATAACAGGAATTAGATTTGACATCCAGGAAACATTTTTAGACACACTCCTATATGGCAAGATAGTTGCTTGGTCTTTTTTTTTTTTCCTTAAGGATCGTCAGTAAAATCTATGAATTTTATGGTTAAAAGCACTCTCTGAGTAGCCAAGAGTTGTATTTCTAAATCAGCATTAGTAGCAATTATTATCCTTTTACTAAAAAAGTCACATCTCTGCCTTTGGAAAGCTGGCAAACTCCTATTTATTTGGGAATTTACTTTGGGATGAATATCTGCGGGATTCAAGAACTCAACACTTCTGCCCCAAGTGCAAGAGACAATTATTTCATCTCTCTCTGTAGCGCAAGTAAACATGTCTCACATTTCAAAAATAGCAACAGAAAAGCATACCAAAGGAAAATATTCCCCTGCAAGTCTAAGGAGAGTATATGGAAGCAAATAAGCTGTGACAGATTTGGTTACTTAACGTACCACTGGGAGGTGCCCAGCTCCTGAGGTAATAAACACATTACAAAAATTCATACAGAACAGAATAGTCTAATTCACATGCAAAGCACTGTGCCCAAAGCATCAGGTGTTCCCTAGAGGCATATAATACACAGTGGTGATGAAAATAATAGAATAAAAGAAGAAAAAGTATTTAGAAGAACCAACCACAAGTCAGAACAGTTGACACTTCACAGCAGAAGATACTAAAGACAAGGAGATAGAAAAGACAATGACTCTGGACATCTGAGATACAGTTCAGTCTGAACCAAAATATCTCATGGGAGTCAAGGTATGCCACAAGGTATAGTAAGATATAAGTGAAGTATATTAAGGAATCTGGTGATAAGAAAGAAATATCCTATATTTTCTCAGGGTTATGAAAAAACCCCCATAATTTTAGAGATTGTGAATAGAACCCTTTTTCTTTTAATGAGTTGAACTTTGATTTCAATTCTAGATTGTTTCTACTTTTTCAGTGTCTATACAGGTAGAGAAGAATACAGATATTAAAGGAAAAAAACCTAGAAATTATGATTTACAAGATAGGTAATTTTGGTAGAAAAAGGCCCTGGTAATGACAGCTGTGCTCAGAAACAAACAAGGAAGGGTAACCTCATTGATGAGTGTGTTACTCACTCCTGCTAAAAGTCTTCACTACAACAAAGGTTGTACCTTTGAACAGGTGTAAAAACTTAAAAGAAGTTTCTGAAGACAACCATATCCCTTCACCAGAATGTTAATAAGCAGCCATTATTGCAGTCAAGCCACGTTTCTCCTGAAAAAATGATACTACCCATACTTATCACATATGTATGGAAAGCAAACAAAAGTAGCATAGGTTACAATTAGTTCAGCTCTTGTTACATATATAAAAAAAAGCTATGAATTAAAATACATGGGGCCATTTTGATTGTTTTCTACTATGAAATATCTACTTGTGTTTGCATTTTCAACTGTTCAAATACAGCTATTTAGTCACATCTCCTATAAATGTGGAAAATATTGCAGTTTAAGGGACTAGATCACGATACATATTTCCAGATCAATCCTGTTACAGGAAGTCACTCATGCAGTGTTTTTGTATAAGGGATACTTACCACTTCAGCAAATGATTCAGATTTTTAATTAAAAGAACACGACAGAAATAAAAGATCAGGAGTCATAAGTTAAAGGCACAATAAAAACCTCTTCATTTTCACATATCTCAAAACCATAATGAGCTCAGATCCAGGATTTTCACTCAGTTCACTTTGTAGCTAATCTGACGACATTGACACGACTGAGATTCTGACCATCACTGCAGGCCTGGTGTGCAGGTCAGTGTCCTACTTTGAGTCTCAAATAAATAATTAGAGAGTGTGAAGCTGTTGAAAATGTCAGTCCCTCAAAAAGTGATTTTTTTAATATACTAAAAATAGGAAATATTTAATAAATATATAAAATGACTCGAGCTGTTATTAACTCTTTACCTGGGGTAACCGTTTTTACAGTGCATTTGTGTTGGGATTCAGACATCTTTACAACCAAACTGATTCTTCTTTATGTATGATACATGCCCAGAATAGAGGATTCTGAGGATTACAATAGAGGGTTCATCCTACTGAAAAACAGAATTATTTGTAGCAACTATAAGTGTTGCAGATATGCCAGCAGAGAACCTTACTAGGTGATGATCATGTTTCAAGAGCATATACATGTCAAGCTTCAGCTGTTTCTGTCAAAAGGGATACTCGAATGCATAATAATACATTTTCTCTTACTAAAGATCTTCTCTGTGCCATGCAATAAAAGCAAAATTGCAGAAAAAAGTTTCCAACATTTCTGTCTGAAAAGAAAAATATATACTGCCTATTCATTTTATTTTCAGCTTTTCTCTATGATAATTCTTTAGAGGTCTAATACAATTTAATAGGTGCGATACCTATTGGAACTCATCTTTATCCTTATGATTCCAGTTCGCTCAAGGCATTTCTAGGGTGCACCGATCAGTATTCTCTGGAAGATTGTGTCTTACACAGCTACTGCATGGATGCAGTGCATCTGGAATTACTCATGCAAATCCAGAGAGGAAACTTAATGTGCATCTCATATGTTTTGGAAAACTGATCTGCACGTTGGCTGCATCTTGCCCAAAAGTAAGATACTGCTTCTACTAGATAAGAACATGAGGATTACAGAGGCTACTTTTACTTTAAGTAGTTTTCATAAACATAAAAACTAAAAGTCTCAGTCTACAGATTCCTATAGTTTGAAAAAGTCTGGGCTGATAGAAATTATATTACAGAAAACATTACAGTGGCTTTGCTACAGAAGATGCCACAGATGAAGAAAGTAGAGGATACATGTTCCAGGAAAAATCATAGGGCCAATCTGTACCTCAGAGTGACACCAAAGCAACAAAGAAGCTCGACAATGGGAAGCAGCAGCACAAGAAGCTCAACAAAACCCAGAAATCTCTTCTTGCAGCCCAGAAAGTCCCCATATCCTGGACTGCAACAAAAGGCTCGGGGCCAGCAGGATGAGGGAGGTGATTCTGCCCTTCTGCTCAAGCAGTAAAAAAGTTGTTGGAGGAATAAAATGAATAATTTTTAAAAATTCTTATGTATACAATTCAAAGTAAAAGAGGGGTCAATTCTCTTGAAATAGGATTGCTAATTCATAAATCTAGCACCGTAAATTCCCTCTATCAGAAAGCCAATCACAAACCACGAGACATTTACTGATGTCTAAATATTTATGTTTTCTTTGATTTTAGGTAGACTGCATTTGTAATGAGAATTGTCTGATGAATAGAAACGGTTGTGAGTGTCAATAAAAGACATTTCATTGCAGGTACAGGATGGGTTGGTAACTTCAAGTACTTCCAAGAAGTAATACTTTCAGTTACATTTGGGTGGCTTTGCTTTATGAAAGTCACCCTTTAGCTGACGTAGATTAAACTAATAGACAATATTAACTTATACAGAATTGAGGATTAGAAAGAACTGAAACTCTAGGGGGAAAAAACATACAGAAGAAAGGTACCTAATGGCTTCTTCAGGGAAAGCCTATTATTTTTTGAACTTTAAAAATGTTCAGCTCTTTCAAGTCAGAGTTACAAAGTGATACAAGCCTTTCACACAGCTGGAATTTCAATATTAGACCATTACAAGACCAGAAAACCTGAAGAGATATTTTAATTACCGGTGAGAGTACAATCCTTTTCTGGTTCACACACAAAATTTTTAATTTCAGGATTCTTCCTAAATATGATAGAAAGGCACTAATGAGAATCCTTTCTGTTTTCACTTTGACTGTTTTAGTCAAATAATTTAATAATGCCATATCATGCAGATTGTGAGGTATCTGTGCAGACACCATTTAGTATTTTTCTGTATAATTATAAGCAAAATAAAGCTTTTTATTGGCAAATGGTTACATTCTTTAATTTTCAGTTTCTATACACATTTCAGGTTATTTACAACTACTTTGTAGCGTAGTTAAGCAATTTTAAAAATTTACTTTTTAAAAGTATTATATTTATTTTTCACAGAATCCTTTTTGTTTTCTGAATTGGAATCACAGGCAGCTCTACAAGATCCTAACAGTTTTGAAGGTACAATTGCTTTCCTCTCTTACTTAATATTGCAACAGAGATGGATTTCAGTTACACCTGATTATCCTCAGTATTTACCCTCTATTTACTGTCGGATATCTTTCCAATATATTTTGGTAACAAAGCATAAAATACTCCATAATGGCAATGACATGAATGCCTAAAAGTGAGGGGTTAAGCTGCCCAGACAAAAGGGAGAGTAATGGCCACTAAAATTTGGAAACAGGTAGGTACACAAACGAGTGGTATTTCTGTCCTTTGTAAGAATCTATTTTGTAGCAATATTAGTATTAGTAGCAATTCTCTCTGTATATTATAGATAGCATATTTCTGGTGCTTGGTTCAGACCTCATTACCAGCACTCACAGCCTGAACAAGCCCTATCACTGGACGGCTCTGTCCTCATGTCTCATTCCTGTTTAGTTTTTCTTCTAATTTCACCAAAAACGTGCGAAGTATGATGATGTCTCTTTTTGCAATGCAGAAGCGAGGCCAGCAAAAACTTGCTGGAGATTGACAATTAATTTATCTTAGTGAAGGTTATGCGATGCAATTATGCTGCCTTCCAGCCATGGCACACCTAGCTGAGGCTCACACATATTCAACTATCCTAGCCTAAAACCATCAAGCTTTCACATGCTGTTATAAGTATTTCTAGTTCTCTCTCTCTAGCTATCAAAAACTCGATATCACTGGGTGCCAATCGGTGCAGGGTTAGGATTACCATTTGCAAGGCTATTAGTGTTTGCTCTGCTGCACCACCACCACATTTGAAATGATAATTTTTAAAAGTCAAACAAGAAAGAAAAAGCAGCTTCTTGCATAAAAAATGCAGGTTATACAAAACTGGTTTCCTCAAGGAGAGAATGCAGCCTGAAGGTTACAGCTCTGACAGTTGTTTTCTACTGCCTCTGCTTTTCAAATGTGATAACGTCCTTTTATAAGCACCCCAGTAAGAGTTTACAACCTTCTCCCAGGGATTGTAAATCCACTGCTTTTCTCCTCTAAATTTTTAACAGATACCATTGTTTCCTTAAATTGCACACAAGGGGGTTGAAAGAATCGAGATTATTCTCAAGTACATTAATTCAGTTTCAAGGCCCTTTATGACACACAAAACTGTATCAAGGGACAGTTAATAGGCATGACAGCTTCAATTCTGAAAGGTGAAAGAGCACTGCACCAGCAGATAAGCAATGATAACCAAAACTACAACAAAAATCATCTGAAACAAAAACGTGCTGCCCAAGGAGTCCCAGCTTAATGCAACACCAAGCCATTCATTAATATAAATACAGTATCAAATAATTCTTTTTATTTAACCCTCTTTAGGCTAAACATGGAGCTAAGCTGAATGTATTTGAGGCATAGCAGAGCAGAGATGGTGTCTGACAAGACACTTTCACTTGCTGATGTACAGCATGTACAGACACCACAGTTGCAAAATCCATTCCATACAGTACAGGGAATGGGCTGAGTTTAGGGGCAGTAGAGTCCCTTCTAGAGCAAAACAGTGGGGAAACCCTGGAGTCACCTCCACAGCAGAACAGTGAACCTCAGTACAAGAATCTGTCAGAAGCTAATTTTTGAAACAAATCCAGTTACTTCCCATGCTAGTGAATAACATCTTGATGTTCCACTACAGTTTAAAAAGTTACAAGCATTGCATTTAAGCTTAGCTTCCAGGGCTGAGCTGGCAGGGCTGCACCCTCTGCTGTGGCCATCAGCTCGCTATGGAGCCACCACTCCCTGCTGGCTGCTGCCAGTATCCCTGCAACCACTGTTAGATAGCACAGCTCCTCTCCACTCCAGTCTGGAGGCAGTTTTCGAGAATTAAACAGTATTTCAGGTAAGAACTAAATAGTGCTTTGAACAAGCCCAGTTTTAGTTCCATACACACCTACTCAAACCAGATTGTCAGACATGCAATAAGGCCACAGTGCGTCCCTTCAAACCCTTAGCACACCCATGAATCCCCATCATCTGGGATGCATAAATGTTCATTCAGATAAAGTACTCATCATCAAACAATGAGAACCTCCACTCTGTAGAACTGTTTGTTAGACAGCTGAAGAGCTTGTGCTTAAACCTTGAATGTACATTAATAACTCGTGTTATTACAGTTACTTTTCCTTTTATAATTTCACTAAATAAAATAGTTTCTTTTTTCTTTTCATGTGTAATATCCTAACAAAACCTTCCAGCTTGCTCCCCCGGGCAGTTTCATCACCATACTATTTTATTACTTCTTTGGACCACTTCAGTACAGATCTTTAGGGAACTCATCCACTTTGGTAAGTACCCCTCCATTACCTCATCATCTCCTCTCCAAGCAGCTCTTCAGTCACATTAGATTTTTCCTTCTGGTCCTCATTTTATTCCATGTGCATGATTTCCCAGGTGATAGCATATCAAAAGCCTTACTGAAGTCCACAAGTATTTCTTTCAAGCCTTTGTTGCCAGTGTACATTCCAAGCTGGTAAAAAGCTTTGCTACAGAGACACTGCTTCTCAAAGAGAAGACATTGAAGATGTGCTGTAAAGTACATACATGAAACTTTGATTTTGCTTTAAATATATAAAGATGTTTCCTACTTTAACAGGCACATGATTTTTATATTCTTCATTAATCACAATCAAAGATTAGACTGGGAGGAAATGAGCTCTGCTCTTTTACACTAATTAACTGTTGCACATGTATATGTGCATGCAATAACAATGGAGGATCAAGAGAAAAAAGTGTTTTGTTTTGATTAAGGATCCTAGTGGAACAAAGCAAATACTGCTATAATTAAAGCTGCTTAATCCTATAATGCTTTTCTCAAAGTTTCTGCAGCTTCATTGCTGTCTGGCTTTCTGCCACATCCATCTTATATTTCTGTTTGCACATTTGTAAATATAGAAAATACATGTGGCAAACCTGAGTTCAATCTAGTGAAACCTTAATTAATGTTTTGTCTCATATTTATGTTTGAAAAAATGAACAAACTAATAAAATGAAAAGGAAAAAATAATAAAATAAATACAAAAAAAATTTGTTAAAACATTTCTGTCTTCCCGTTGGAGCATTTGCACAGTGACTAAACATATTTCCCACTGTGTTTTAATTCCCCTCATAAGACTGACAATTTATACAATATGCATATGAGGAAACACTTCCTTTTACTATTCTGAATGCAAGATTAGTGATCCTTACACTGATTGCTTTTAGCTCTTTTAACTGAACAGTGATGGATTTCAGAGGTATTCAATATCTCTAAAAAACCTACCTTATATTTACAGATATCATATTGTAAAAGGAGGTCTGACTATTAAGCCTTTGGGAATAAGAGGCTGTTTAAAGCTAACAAAGCAATCCTTCTGTTCCTGTTCCAAACTGTCAACTTCCACTTGAGTGGTTAAACTTCTTGATATATTTTCATTTTCTTTCAAACATACAGATCTATTTGTTTAGCAAAATCATAGAATAATTAAGGTTGGAAAAGACCTCCAAGACCATCAAGTCCAACCTTTGAGAGAATGCCCCTTTGTCAGCTGGTCCATGGCACAATTGTCCAGTCGTTTCTTTGAATGCTTCCAGGGATGGCGACTCCACCACCTCCCTGGGCAGCCCATTCCAATGATTAACCAGCCTTCCAGTGAAGAAATTCTTCCCAACGTCCACCCCGAGCCTTTCCTGGCACAGTTTGAGGCCACTTCCTCTCATCCTGTTGCTAGTTTCCCAGGAGAGGAGCCCGATCTCCACCTTGCTATAACCTTGCAGGTAGCAGTAAGGAGAAATAAGGTCTCCCCTGATCTCAGTGCTGTGTCAATTTACACCAGTGAGGCCTGTATTGCTTTTGAAATCAGACCACTGCTTTTAGTGTTGACATTTAGGTTTAGATGCCAAATTCTGGGTATCATGGTTTGAAATTATGGCTCTGATGGACTCTAACTCTGTGAGGAATCAGTTCTCACTCTTCTTTCTGCACACTCTGGTTTACAAATGCATTTACCTTTGCTTGTGTTCACTTTTTTTTCCCCTTTAGATCTCTTGTACTGCTTATTATTCAGTTGCTCATTCTCTTTTTTTCCCTTTCTCCTTTGTCTCTTTAGTTCCTTAGCCATTTATTATTCAGTTGCTTATTTCAAAGCATTTTACAATGCATGCTAGTCTGCTCACATTTTCTCAGTGCTGAGTAGTCACATCAGGAAAACTTGTCTCCTTACAACTTAAATTTACCAAAATACCTGTCTAGTTTTCAAGCATTCAGCCCAGCAGCTTTTGTGGCACCATTTATACAGTGAAAGAGCTGACATGTTGAAGCCAAGACTTCTGGCCCCTTTACAAGGACATTGCCTGTCATTCAGAGCACCCATATAACACAGCTTATGCTGGTTGCAGAGTTGCAAATTGTAATTCATTGTTCTCTCATCCCCTCCTGTTTTCTGGGGACAGCAGTGGAATGAGACCTTGCTTAGGATCTGGTGAGAGGCTCATTTCTGACACATCACCCAGTATTACTAATTTCAAATGGAGGCATCCTCTTCAGAAGACAGCCCAAAATACATATTAGGGTGATATATCCCGTCCCAAAGAAGACCTGCATACCACTGACTGGCTGGTCAGCAAGGAAAAACATGTCCTGAGCTTTCCAGATTAGCCTTCCCCTACCTGACAAACACACCCCTTTCACAGAGTGACAGGCCAGGCTCTCACGTGCATTTCAGTACAGCATGGGAGATGTCAGTGCAACCAGAGAAATTAAGTGACACAATGCATTCATTGTGAAGATGCACAGTAAAGCCAGCTCCGTTTGTATTAATTACTCAATAAAATTAATTAATTTGTGTTTGTTAAGCCACCACTGGGCCAAACTAACAAGCATGGATATTACAGGTGTATTGGCCTATGTGATTCAGTTGAGCACTGTGCAATGAAGACAAACCTGTTTTGTAGTAGAAAGGACTGATTAAAAATGGAAGAAGCTCCATCCTTCTAGAATATTTATCAATATTCCATATTGCACAGGTAATTCCTGATAATGTCTGTACCATACTGACTTCTGACCTAATTCAAGACAGATTTTTCTGCCACCATGGTATTAATGTTACATAGTGCACACATAACATAAGGCTGTCTGAGGCTGGACAAGCCAGTCTATGGAATAGCATTTAACTGGCACCTATTTCACATGGGTAATGCAACAAAGATTGAATTATTCAGCACTGATGTAAGCTTTGAGGTCTTAAATATGTCCTCTCATACGTGTCCTGTTTGAGCCAAAGCACTACTAGGGCAGATATTTAAATAAAGCATATAATTGTCTAAGCACACTCAGTCAAAATGTCATTTTATAAGCTATATATCTTCCCATCTTTTAGAGAAAAGAGAGAAATAACTTTCTGTGTGTATGCATAGAGCTCTTTTTAAACAAGAATAATATAGTCATAGATATTGTATGTCAAAAGCCATTCACCCGAAGATTAGGGGGCTGGGGTTATTTAGTGTGAGGAACACGTCACATGGTGTGTCTCTGTACCTCCCATTCTAGATGATTTGCACAGGTGGTCTCTGAGCTGAAATGCTTGGGTTTCAGATGAAGGGGATGTACTCAGCCAGATATTCTGAAAGCATAAGCTCACTAGCTATTATTTCCAGGTTATTATTAGCTTTGCAGCACTTTCATGTAGTAGCAGCCTGCTGCTTCACGACCAGCTGGTTATCATTTTCAAAGGTCTTCCAAATTCTTTCTGGAGTTTCTTTGGACCTCCCTCCGGAAAGATTTCATTTTCTTTGGAGTTAAGGGACATCAAAAGATTAGATTGTGTCATACTTTTTAAGAGCTAGCTTTATTCATCTCAGAGAAAAAACAGAATTATCAAGCTACATCTAACAATTCGAGCCTTCTGAAAAATCTTTTTGAAAATGTTAAAAACTAGCCAAGTCTGATCATGACCCTGTTCTATATTTAGTACTAAACGTATTCTGAAGGCATACAGAAATCTGGAATTTGGATAAGAAGTCCCCAAATGAGAGAGATCAAACCGAAAGGAATTTAATTGTAGGGTAATGAGAAGTCCTGTATAGCAGGCTTTTAATTAAACCAGGAATAAAAAATATATTCATTTTAGATAAATAGTAATTTAACTACAACCAAACTTCTAACTGTCCTAATACTTATAAAGTAACATCATAATTTCCTTATGAACAGGTTTCCATGCAACAGGAAGGAAAGGCTACGAAACTGAAACACCTGGCAACCCTGGGGTAAAAATGCTTCTCTGGTGCCCCTGCACAGGACTGCACCACATCATGCACACATCCCCGTGGTGTGCCCAGACCCGCCCAAGACCGTGGACCTTGAACTTAGTGCAAGCCTGCAGATATACTGTTGCATAAAAAATCCTTCTCTGTTTCCTGAGGTCACCACGTACGTCTGGGAGAGCAAGGCAGGAAGGTGCCCAGCATGGCAAAGACGGAACACGCAGGGCACTGTGCCCCAAGAGCCCGGCAAGGAAGCAGTCAAGAGCTGCAATTAGACAAGGCTCTTGCCAGACTTACTCGTGCCTTGACTGTGCCCTTTTGCACAAGTGTTCAGTGGAACAGTAGAAACTCCTCTCTCTTTAAAAATCCACAGAAGGCCCAAGTTGTATTTTTGGCACTAACACTTGTGATTTTTAGTTATTTTTCTCTGTTAGACTTAACTGCCCTTTGACATCTTTATGTTCATCATCCCATCGAGCACTGCACTAGGCTACTCATACATATTTAGGGGATGATATTTTATACATTTGCACAAAGCATGACCAAAGACAAGACTTCACTATTTCCAGTGGCTTGTATCAGCCTTAAGGAGACAATAAAATTGCTTTGCTTCATTTACTCAGAGGATTTAAAGTACTTGTCCTTAAAATTTATTAAGTACACAATGAATTAATTTGCAACCAGATAATTTCATAAATGACTAGTGTTTATTTCTCGCACATATAATATATTAACTTGGAATAACAACAAAAAGAATTGCCATGTATCACCAGCTTTTTGGATCACGAGAAAACTGTACCTGAAATTACTCTATTGGCTCTGCACCATAAACACCTAATGCAGCATTCTCACTTTCGATGTTCAGGACTGTAAAAAGATATTTTTGCATTTCCACTTGTATAAAAATGTCATTGGTGGTTTATACTCCATGACATTCCCTCAGTACAATAGGAGAATTATTTGAGTGTCCCTGATTAATGCTAACTGGCAGAATATACACAAATTCCTTGTGTGTTAACAAAAAACTCCACAAATCCTTTCTATTTGAAAATCCTAAGCATGCAGAGGTTTCAAAATATGATGATGTGATCATTTTTTAATAACCAGTATTTTACCTCCTCCAGGGTTCTCTGTTTTTAATTATAAAATATACTTTACCGTTAAAACTACAGGTACATCCTCTGTTATTCCAAATGTTCCGTTCCTGTTCTTAGTCACATTTTACAAATAGTCCTGATCATAAATAATTTTCATTTTGCCAAAAAGAAAAAAAGAACTTTTAGCAAAAGGCAGTTTTTATTTCAGAAAAGTTTTGTTACATAAAGTGGGTTGATGCTATATGGTTTACCTTCTATAAATTCAAATCTGGAAGCATAGAAATACAAATACATCCTGATCCTTCTGAGTGTCATGAACTCAGCAGGAGAATAAGGTGACAATCTGGCCTCCACACTTGTATTTCATTCATAACTCTTCAAATAAGTATTATACATTAGAAACTGAACTAATAGAAAATACTAGTGAAGGGTGACATCCCTTAAATCCCTCTGCAGCACTGTGATTCTGTCCAATATTGTCAATTAAAAACTCCACAGTTCCTGATGGTTGAACAGAGAACTACATCATAACTCCTGAAGAGCTTAAAGTTTTATAATCTGAGATGATACCCAAACACAATCAAGGAAGACAAGTATTCCATCAATTATTTTCCCTAGCACTAAAGACTGAACAAGAAAAAGCTGTGCTCCAATTAAATGTGTGAGAGCCTTGGATTATTAATAATGATACTTTGGCTCTGATACTAGCTCCTTTTTACAACTGGTAGAAGTCAACCTGATGTCACTACCCACTTCATGCAGGAAAAGAAAAGGAGTTAATGGCAATCTTGATTGGTATCTTCTCAGAACCATCAAATATATTTGCAACTTCTCTTAGTACTGAAATATGTATTGCTTGAGGTTATCAAAACATAATAAAAGTTCTCAAAATTATGTCAAAGTTATTTCTCCTACTGTCTAGATCAAATAGTGAATAAATCAAATCTGTGACTCAGAAACCCTTCGGAACACCAGTCGGATTGGAGGTTCTTAAGACAGACGGGAGATGGAGCAGCAGAATACGAGCGAGGCACAGATGTTACTCCCTGCTGCGAAGTGAATGGCAAAAGTTAACCTGCTTTCACATCTGCCTCAGTATAACTAATGAACTAAATATCCCCATCTCCTCCTGCCTCCCTGGCACCACATGGCTGGAGATCTGCAGCTGAAATGCAGAACTGTCACACGCAGGCAGATTTGGGGCTTGCTGCTTCCAGCAGCAGGCAGGAGCAGATTCCCACACAGGAATCAAAGGAGAAATGGAATCGGGATGTCCCTGAAGCACAGGGAGATGGTCACTCTGCTTAGCATGACCATTTTAGTGCAAACTAGAGAGAGGGGTCTTCTACTATAACAACAGAGAATAATGTCACACTGTACTCTCTTCTTCTGCACAGACACACTGCAAACAACAATTATACACTGGATTCTCTCTGGAAAAGCAGCAGTGAGAATAAACAGGCATTTCAGAGCCCATATCTGACCCAGCAGGATATGTTAATCTAATCTAGCCATGCTCATAAGAATCTGATGCATATTCCAAAATACATTCAATGTTGTTCATGAACAGATTAAAAACTCTAAGTCTTTTAACCATTAAGTGCTTATCAAAAACACTGATAAAGTGGCTTCAACTGCATTCCATAATAAAAGAAGGAGAAACTTTAGCAATCCTCACACTCTAGGATTTGAAAAGCTCATGGTAGAGCACTAAGAGATACAAGAAAAAATGCTCAAGAAACAGCTCACACCATCTGATTTGATTGGGTTATAGAATTAAGTTGTGCCAGGAAAGGATTTCAAACTTTGCAGTCATTTTAAAAGCCATGGATAGATAGTTTAAAGGCCATCAAAGTGGAAGCTCATGATAAAATGAGTCATAGAACTGAAGCTGCCAGAAAATGTGAAGGGCATACATAATAAGTACCTACTAGGGATGCTTGGCTCTTTGGTATGTACTGTACAATCGATTGTTGAATGCACCACTCTCAAAAGCCATAACAGAAAGAATAAACAAAGAGGTAGAATCCTTCAAAAGCTTTTTCTGACTGAAGCTAATTGTTACAAAACTGTCTCAGTGCTCAGCTTTGTTCTTTCCATTGTGGGGGTGGGATTATCTGAGAGTTCTTCCTATTTAATTGATTTTTTTCTTGTGTATCTTAGGATAATGTTTTAATTTGGTGAGCAGGAAAGGGGAAGTGGGGCTAATGGCCAACCAAAATGTAATTTAGACACTAATAAATATTTCAAATGGGGTTGGTTAAAAAACTGGCAACATAAAATATAGGGCCTATATTTGGTTCTGTATGATGAAAAAAAAAAAAAGTAACTTCAAACCTTCCCTCACTGAGGAGAAATGGCATAAACTTGCTTCCCTGCTAAGAGATAGCACAGTTTAGTGATCATTATCTACTAACCCAAGATACCTCCTAGGTGCTGGGAGTCAGCCTAAGCAAAGCATGAAGGTTCAAATTTCTTTGCTTCATATTTAGTCCACGCTCATCCTTTTATGAAAAAGACAAGGTGTGAGTGAAGGATATTTGGTACTGCTCAAATAAGGACTGCTGAACCCTGTGACATTCCCTCAATAAGCCCATTCTGACTCAGCTCCCAGCAAGGAGAAGACAAGGACTGGCCACTTTCAGTAGCTGGTGTGCTTTGCAGTGCTTGCCCACTGCTCAGCACACAAAGTGCACACAAGAGATGTATAAATAAGAAATAACTGAAAGAATATATTCATGTATCATGAGGAATTTTGCCATGCTCAAGTTACCGAATAAATATTCTTTTCTTTTACAAAAAAATTCCTGCGTGAAAAGACTACAGGAGACCTGCTTTAGAAGCAAATTTGTGCAAAGTGCCAGAACTTCTAACCCCCTAGCTGGAGGGAAGTGGAGGCATGCAGTCCTGCTCCTGTTCTACTGCCTTCTGGAGACAGTTCAGTCCAAAGACAAACTTCTTTTTCTTTGACCTAGACATTTTCCTTAAATATACCAGAACTACATCTCGCTCTCCCAAACAGAAAGAAATCTTGTCCTTAAACAGCATGCCTTTTTGTGGTTTTGTGAGAACAGACAGTTATCTATTTCGAGGTTAAATCCATGCTGTTAGTAGTTATCTGCAGCACAATATCTATTCTGGGGATGTTTTTAAGTCTTGAGGATGAGCTAACCTCTTTGCCAAAAAGGCTGAGAAAGAAAGGCCATGTGCCATAAAACCACCTGGAGCAGGGCTGGCATTTTTCCTTCAGGAGATACTTCCACAGAGGGCACAGGCACACAGAGCTACACCAGCCCCTGCACACACAAATCAGGCTTCCTCTTCTCCCAGACAAAGGACACTGTGGCACTCACAACACCTCAGTACTCAGAATTTATAGATGGTTTGCACAACAGAGGAACCACCCTCTTAACCACCATTTCTTGCTCATATGTAGGTGAGGTCCTTTGGCCTTTTCTCCCAGATTGCCCAAGCACACCTTCAGCTTGAGAATACCAACTCCAGCCAAGCTGAGCAGCAGTTGCTTCAGCAGTGTGCTGGCCATGCTGCTCCCAGCCTTTGGTGCATCCAAAACATGACTGGTGTGCTCAGAGGGTCTGAAAGAACCCTGCACACAGAGCACTGTATGGCTCAAGTCCCAATACTCTAAGGTTCAGAGCCATCACTTTCCTTGATTGGTCACAATCAAGGAAATTTTCCTTATTATTCACAAGCATCAAGGAACATCACCCTGTTATGAACAATGGCTTTCCAAATCACTGTGGTTTATTTAATTGAATTTGAACTGTTCGTGTAAACAAAGAGGGGAGGAAGAAAGACATTGGAAGAAATCAAAGGAATGAATCAACCACAAGACCACAGCAACTGAGTATTTCCCTTGATGGCTGGGGAGTTCAATGCATTTAGATTATATTCAGTAAGTAAAACTTTGGCTTGTGATATTAATGGGCTCATAATAGCTTCCTTTGGGATACGTATTACTTCCACTTCTGTTAAAACTTCCTTTGATAACTTATTCATCACTTTGCCTTTAAAGAATTACAACGTGTTTCTTGATACATTTAGTATGCAAGTCCTCCTGGAAAAAGGTTTTTGACCTTAGGTAATTTGAACTCTCATGATTTATTGTGCCAAAATTAGAGAGGGTTATTTCAATTGTACTGTTCAAAAAGATCAAGGAAAAGACGAAATAAGAAATCAAAAGTCGCCATTGACAGAGACGATAATCTCAGAATAATTTGGGCTTCATGAGAATATTCTAATTTAACCATAAATAGAGAGCACAAAAGTAGCCACTGTATATAATGAATGCTAATAATGGAAAGATATTGAGGTAATGAAAGAAACTATGCAAACAGGACAACCTGGCAATATTCAGCATTACTGAGTATTTTACAATCAGTTATACAAATATTTCTTTTATAGTTAGTAAGTCTGACAGTAATTCTTGTCAGTAATCATATGGTTTGAAAAATTGTTGTCCCTTGACACATTACTGAGAGAAAATGAGGGTCAGTGGAGAAATCAAGGCTGATTATGGAAAATAAGCAGCAAGCTTAGATTTGCACACATTTAACTGTGTTTTAATATATGAATCTATAAGATGTTTATGATTTTATCTATGATATGCTGCTCCAAAAATGCCTCCAAGTGCATACACATAAATAAAACAAAACCTCTTTAAAAAACAGGGAGACAGAGAACGAGAGACATCAAAACAACCTGAATCCCCAGAGCACAGGGGTTTGTGGATAGAAGTCTCAGTTTTGCACTACACAAAACAAAGAAATTGATAAAATCAGATACTCGATGGACGTGTAGGTAAAATTCATTTTAGAGGTTAACAAAGCACATCCATTTTCGGGTTTCCCCTCTGAAGGACACTTGTACAGAATGACTTGAAGTGAGACATTTACTTCACAGCAACAACCTAGGCACAGCAGCTTCCTCATGTGAAATGCAAGATAACTTGTACAGGAGGGAGAGAGACATGGGCTGTTCTCACATGGCAGAAAATGTTCTCTTATAAAAGAAAAGATTTTATAACAGAACCAGTGAGTCACGACATAGGTTACCCAGTGGTAATTTTACTACACATTTCAAATTAATCCAAAACAAGTCAAATCTCTTGAACAAGTGGAAACACACCCACACACCCACCCCTCACCTCAAAATAAAGGATTAGGAAGCACCACTGTATTACCATCATATGCTTCTACATGCCAATACTTTCAGGTCTTATTCAGACTGCAAGCAATTTGTCATGGAGGGGCTATCACACAAGTGTTTATTTAGATTTGATGAAATATCTGAGGGTAGTTTGTTGAAAGCATTTGCAATATCTCCATCCTTAAAATCTACTTTTCCCAGGGTACACACTAAAATGGACCAACAACATCCTATATTGATAAAGCTTCTGGAGAGACAAATACATAGAGCAAGCCTCTTAGGTATCCCAGAATGAAACAAAACAGAAATGCTTGTAATCAACACCAAACTCCTACTGCTATCAGCAATCACTGTACAGATAAGGGGCAGGGAGGGGGGACGACAGTGTTTAAATTGAAGCCACCCAGGTGACCTCACCCTTGGGGAGGTGGGAGAAGTACCACTTTCTGTCTCTAGTTTGGGGTGCCTCCACAACTGCATTAAAATAAGACTTCCAAACTAATGAAAAACATTATTATCCCCTGAAAAAGGGAATGCACCGTTCTACTATTCCTGACTCTAACATTCCTCTCCTGAAAAGGCCCAACAATAGGTTAGCAAGAAAGGCCAACAAGATACCTGCTTAGAGTTTTTCAGATGAAGATTTTACATCATTTGCTGCTATCACCATCTTCAGAGGAAATTCCAGATTCCCATGTGGATATACTCAGGAAAAAATTGCTGGTGATATCGCTTTTCTCCATAATTAACTTGAGTGTTAAAGCACAAGACACTTGAATGTTGCAAATATTGCTACAGAGCTGTTGGGACTTGTAAGCTCTGAAACTCTCATTGTGTCCATCATCCCACATGGACATTTTCTACTTCTCACTCAAAGAGAAAATACAGCATCTGGCAAAGGACAGCTCATAATAGGATTGCAAAAGTTATCTGATTAAATGTCCTATGCAGTATGACATCTATAATAGATTTCCACTGATCTAAAAATTAAATTTCAGAACTTGGTTGTTCAAAGAATGGAAGGAAAGAATGGGGGGGAAAAGGTCCCTGTCCCAAGTACTTTATAGAAATCTGTATTTTCAACATCTTGGAAATTCTCATCTCCACATAGAAGACTATTTCTATGCATTATAGTCTATACTTGATTCTGAAGGCAACAGATGGTTTTTTGATCTATACTTTGCAAATCTTTATCCCTACTGTAGTGCATAATCCATGCATTTTAATAGCTCAGCAAATCAATTATCTATTTTGCTCCACTGAAGCACAAACATCAATAGTTTAGATACCTTACTGAACACAACCACAGAAGAGAACATTTCTAGCTTTTTGACTAATTTTGAAAAATATATCCAAAGACAGTCCAACAAAGATGGTAGTTAATTACAACACATCATTTAATCTGGGACCTGGAACTGCTTGAAATTACCACTTTGCATAAAGCTTACAGAAACATTGTTATAAAACTGAAGCGTGCCTGGCACAGGGCATTTCATGTACTGCTTAAGGGAAAGATTAAGTTATTTTTCACACGTGATACAAACTTTTAAATTCCAGTACTTTATGTCTACGTGACTCAAAAGACTTCTGAGTACTGTTCAGTGGAAGCTTCTACTGTATCATATCATGCCATCCCTCATATGTGTATCAGGAAATTCAGATTTTCAGACAGCATTTACCATGTGAGAATACATATAATTTAAAATAGTTATATATGTGTAAATATACACTGATCAGTGCACTAAAACTATTTTGGGCTTTGGGTATTTTTGGTTGTAGGGGTTTTTTTTTTTTGTTTTCTGAAGTTATTTCTTCTCTGCCCTTTTATTCTTCTGGTTTGATCACTGGACAGTGATCTATGCTCAGCCCTTGTTTGGTTTAATATCACACAAGGATTTTAAATAGCTGTTGCAAGGCAAATATTACACAGATAGTAACACAGAGGCTGAACTTTCCTCTCCTGGCTGATGGAATTCACTTGATAAGAAAGGATACAGTCCCTCAACCCTAGGTCAAGCAGTAGAAGAAGCTGGAAGCAAATTTCCACACTATAATCCCAACAAGACCATTCCCATTGGAAAGTACTGTGTTGTTGCTTGAGAAAATCCTCACAGGCAGATTTGCAATCCAAAAGAGACTTTTTTTCCCTCTTTTCCTCTCAGGAGTCCAGCAGGGACTCTCCAGATCCTCATTTAGATCAGTCTCACAACTTTGTTGCACCTGTTCCATATCTTTCACATATACTTAACTATATGAGTGTCTAGTATTCTAGAGAAGATTTGGCTTTACCTCAGCTGAAAGAAGTTCAGCTGATACATCTGTGATTTTCACAGTTGCAACCTACAGCTGGCCTCTAGCTAATCTCCAATTAATTAATGCTCCAAGGGCCTTCTGTTCCTCTGGTCTTCTCAGCTGAACAGTTCCTGACTTATTGCTGAAATTTTTGTTTTTACTTAAGTGCATAGGTTTGCACTTTGCATATTATAGCTCATTTGTTGCTTTTCAGGCCTAACAAATCATGTTGTCAATACATTTCACCATTTTCTTGCAAAAGCTGTGAAAAAAAAATCCCTGCATGCTCATTTGGTTAGTTTGAGCTCTATTTATTTGCAACACCAAGACTAACTCCTATCACCTCTGGAATGTTTAAAATATCTCACACTACTCCCTAGGAAGAGGGTATCACCCCAGTCCCACTGCTGGAAGGAAAGCTATGTCAAGTCCTCTGTGCCAGACATTGCCACACCCCAACAGCCTTCAGGAGCACATGGGAGGGAGGAAAGGAAGTATTGCAGGGAATATTCAATGAATACTTCATCCAATAAGAAAATGAACTAATTTTTCACCACAGATGCAATCTAAACCACAAAAAAAAAAAAAACCAACCAAAAAACAAAAACTTTTGTGTTCATCCCAAGTACATCAGAACTAAAAAGCACCTATCAGAAAAATCAAGTAGTTGTTTCCATGTAGGAATAGGCTTTCATAGGTATTGGCAGCATTTTGCTTAGAACTAGGCTGAGGCTGAACAAAAAGAGATATTGGCATTCTGCAACACAATATAAGGTCTGGTACCAAGCATCATTTATCAGAACAATATTTGGGAAGCTTTTCTAACTGATGTTAGGATTCTGACAAATTGCTCAAAGGTATGAGACCAGTCTGGACCATGTGACCCAGTGTCTCAGTTCTGTCTTCCTCAGTTCATCAGGTCTGAGTGAAACCTCAGCGACTCTGTCAATCAAGTCTATGATTTATCTCCAATGTTTTATTTCATTACTCAACTGCATCAGATATCAGTTGTAATGTTTAACTTGAAAGTGAAAAGTAAAACCAAAAATAATCACTTGGAGAAAGACAAGCTCCACATCAATGGCTTGGTGCTCAGGAAAAGTTTAAAAGCCCTTGAAAATATGACTCCCCCAACTGCCCTGTGCTGCTGTTTCATGAACACCACACTGCAAGTGTGTGGTTTTCCTGTTCGTAATGCAGCACGGAGGTAACGTCATCACTTGAGTGTGGCTTCAAAGAATGTCAGTGGGCTGACAGCAGGTGGCTCGGTCTTCCAGGCTCTAATCCCTACATTCGTCTCCTCCATGGGCTACATTTTCCTGGAGTGCCTGTTAACAACATCTCAGAGAAATAGCTTTTCTTTTGGATAATTTATTGTCTGAGGTTGAAGTAATTTTCTGCTATGTTATGTTCACGATATAGTCAAACCTTAGGTCACCTGGAAGACATCAATGATAAGTTATCACAGGAAACAAAGAAGTCTTTTCCTGGTGACATCATGATGATTTGATATTTATGACTCTCTCTCTGCCTGCACTTGTTTATTCTCTCTTATTTTCCAGTGAAACCAACAATTTGCCTCTTGTCAAGCCTTTTTCCTCTGAAGGTGCTGTTTTTGCCTGTCTGCTTTTCTGCTCCTGTTCCCCATATTATTCCAGATAACACTATGGTAGCTGCTGCTAACTTGACTTTAAAAATTCCTTCTAATATCTCTGCAACATTGTGGTCCTTTGTTTAAAAATACCCAAATTAAACACAAAAAGCAAACCTCAAAAAAAAAACCAAAAACCAAAACAACAAAAAAATCCCAACAAAAAAACCCAGAAAAAAAACCAAAGAAAGAAACCTTATGATCCATGTTTAATCTCAATTAAGAATTCAATCAATATTTAGAAAGGTTTCAAAATACTACACTAGTCACATAGCAAGGGAAGGCTGAGAAATATGGCTGATCTGACTCCCACTAACGCCATGACAAGCACGTTTCTTGTCCTCAGTAGACATCAGATCAAGTCTTACATGAGTGTCTGTTTCAGCAGTTCTGCAGCTTCAAATTTACTACCTTTCAAGGAAAGTCAGTGACTTCACAATCATTTTATGACATAAAATTTTGTTGGCATTTCAAGGCTGGTCATAACATCTTAAGGACTGAGAAACCAAACATATTTTCTAACAGAATATCTGGGTTCTGCAGCAAACATGGAATGGTTTTTAACACACAGAGGAACCTGGGTGTTACTCATTATTGAATGCTACACTAAAGTCCTTCATTTCTCATTCTACTCAACCATATCAAAGATAAGATGTCAGTTTACAGTTTCTGTTCATTGTCAGAATTACAGCTTTAAATTAAACAAAATATAAAACATGGTTGGATTTCTAGTTCAGTAATTGCAGCATTTACCTGAAACTTGAGAGGAAACAAATTATTTACGTTTGCTAATCAAAGAGCTTGCACCTACTTGTCCCTGTTTAGACATTCCATTTCTATTGCTGCTGTTGGCTTTTTGAAAATCCATTTCATGACAGACAAGTCTAGATAAGAAAACCCTACACTTTGTTCTGCTGTTTTCTTTGTTCCAAAATACCTTTTAATCTTGCTCTTCCAATCAGAGAACCTCAAAATCTACCATTAATTAATTATCTACTGAGATTTTTTTTTGGTTGAGAAGAAAACCATCACCATTCTGAAGATTAGATTTCAGCCAGTTTCTTCAGTAATAAGTTATAACTTAATGCTATCTGAACTCTAAAAGATTAATTCTTAATCAAAGTTTTCACACTTCCACTGTGCAATTGGTTTTACTAAAATCTACTACAAATAGCATTCACAAAAAAAAATCCTCGTAATTGGAACCTTAATATAAGGTTTTAAAATGCTCAGGTTTGCTTTATTTTCCTGCTAACCAGCCATTCAGAATTTATTCAGGAGAATATGTAATTCAGTCATATAAAGACAAAAGCCATCTGAGAAGAGTGAAGATGAAAAATCAACCTCGATGTTTTTCCTGAATGGAATAAGCATTAAAGCCTAAAGAGTTATTATCATACAATAAAAACTCCTTTCTTTTACTTTAATCCCTTGCTATACTGCTCTAAAAAATGCTACTGAATCACAGATGCTTTAAGCAATGTGAATTTCAATATGCTTATAATAATTTATCAAAGCAGAGCTTTACCCTCAGTACCGAAGCAGAGGTCCTCCCTTTTACTGCCAAACCTGTAAGTCATTAGGATTTAAGCATAGCCACAACTCCAGCTTTTCTTTTTTATAATTAGTCTGCTCTTAATGGAAAACATTAATGACATTCATTTGCATGTGTAAAATACTGTATTGTATTAATATGAAATCTAACAAGAGCTCAGGATCAGTACATTCACATTTTCATGGGCATCCTTACATGAAGAATCACCTGCATTGCCTGAGACTTCTTTTTGCCCATAAACATCAATGTGAAGATTACTTTTTTGAGAATTTTAGAATGTTATATTCTCCTGATCAAATTAATTTTGTTTTTATTTTACAAAAATGGACTCAAATTTCATGTCAAATGTTGCTGCAAAGGTTAATTTACTACATCTAGTAAGGAGGGAAAATTAAGTGATCATAAGATCATTATTTCAATATTATTATCTGGTAGATAATAACTTTAAAATAACCATCTTGTGATTACTGTAGGTGATGAGGTTGCAAAAAAATGTTATATGCAAAGATATTGAAGTATTTTCTGTGTTAGAGTTGTATTAACCATTAGCTTGTGAGTGCTAATTCATGTAGAATGTTCAATTTCCTGATAAATAGGTGTTCCTCTGCAAATTCCTCTGGGAATGGCCCCATCTAAAGCAGAAAAACAGCACAAGGCCCAGCGCCAATTTTACCCATAGGCAGGCCACTTCCCTAGGAAAGGGTAAATTTGTCAGAAATCATTGCAGAGAGCTTCAAAAATAACTACTGGTCTGGACAGAGTCCCTGAGAGATGGGCCCAGAGAAGCCACCTGCAGGCTTAGGTGATAATGGTAGGCTTAAGAAAAAGTCAAATGTTGTGTTTTGCCTTTGCTGTGTTATAACCTAGGGTCAGACACGTGGGAGGCACAGACCATTTTTGAGACTACATGGTACATTAGAAAAGCTGACTAGTCAATATGTTAATCTTCACTAAACCCATTGATTTCAGAGAAGTGATCGATCGGTACTGGGAATTCTCAGCAATTAATCACTGCTAGCACAAGAAGGTGCTTGGTCTTGGAGTACAATCCAAATGATATTTTGACTACATGGATGAGCCTATAGCTTGAGGATGTGCTCAGAAACAGCTACAAGAAGCAGCACGGTACAAAACATGGTTACATCCTCACAGCAGAGCACACTGTTATAGGCAGAGACGCCGGGGTGGGGCAAGGAACAAACAGCACACTCTTGTAAAGCCAGGGGGGGAACAGGGGAGAGTCCCGTAAAGTTCCTGGACAGCACTGGTGGCACAGAGAGATGGAGAACACTTTCACTCCCTACCAGATGTGTTTTACCAAGAGGAACTGTGTTGGGAACTCTTCCTTCCACTATGACCCCACTCCATGTACCCTGGGACAGGCCACCAGAGGGTACAGCTTCCCATTCTCTTTCATTGTTCGTATTAAAAATAAATATTTCCTTTTTTATTCCAAAATGTGGTGAATAACATACGCAGTTCTCCCCAAATGAACTCCACCCCCACACCTCCATCCCCCTCCTTTCCAGCATCATGGCTTGATTCTATTTCCTTCTAATACTGCTTGCTTAGTTTTAGTAGCTCATGGCAATGGTAAAATGGACTAACACATTTGATTCTCATAGTGTTCTAAATAAAAATATTCAAATCATCTGGAGGTTCATGTGTTTTAAAAATAACTACTAATCAACTTAATCTCAGTAAAATCAGATTGTATAAGTCAGAAATCGCCCCAAATGAGCCCTTTTTAGATTGTCTAGAGAACACAATGAATTGCAGATAACCTCTTTTGGGTTATACCTGATACAGCTCACAGGGTTTCATGCCCTTGTTTATCTCACAGGTTGAGCTACTCAATACCCCAGACCTTTCCATCAAACACTGTACCTCCAAGGCTCCTCAAATTAACCTCAGGTGTCTGTCAGTTGTCAAGAACACAATTACTGACATGAAGCACGAGAGGCTTTGTCAGAGCTTGGATTCTCCATCAGTCAACACAAGTAAGAGGCAGGCACATGTACATGATATTTTCCAAAAGCATTCCCCTCGAGAACTTACTGTTCTTTCACATTTTAATTGCATTTGCAATGATCTAATTGGTTTTAGTCCTTCTGTGTACAGGTAGCTCTTTGAAATGCTTTTGTGAATATCAATATATATTTTCTTCACCATTTCATGCTGTGGATTTTTTATTGCTAATAGATATTGGGATAAAATAAAACTTCCAAATTTCCATACCTCAAGAGAGAAAAAGAAATTCTCAACTCTTCCTCTAAGATTCCTAAATAATTTCACATATTGCTACTTTACATTTGGTTACCTGTAAATTTTTGTTGTTTCTGTCAGAGAGGAGTGCCTAAGAAAATTACCATCTGAAAGTAACTGATTTTCTTTATAATTCCATAAGACTATTAAACGAGTCAATGATGTGTAAGCAGTTTCTGTTCTCACATGTTAATGCCCAACTTTATGTTTCTTCACGAGGATATAAAACACACATTAAAACCAGAAACAAAGTACCAGTGAATATTGTCAGGGATCTGTCAGCCATTCTGCAGTTTTCTATGAGCTGCTTTTTTCAGTTTGGTTCCTCTGAGCCCTTTTTTGTTTTCTCTAAAGGATCTTTTTAATACAATTTTTTTTGCTAGTAGAATATGAACAAAAGTCCTTATCTTTATAGCACACCTATTTTAATCTCTTTGATGCAAGATAATCCAATATGCATGTAACCTGGGGCTGCTTTCAAAAAAGATCTGCAAATGATAAGAGCCATGTAATTCAGCATGACAGAGTTTGGAAAAAAGCATTTGCAAGGCTATTTACTAGAAGAGCAGAAACTAACCTTTCATCTTGGTCTTGTTAGTATGGATCAAGATGGTTAGACAGAGATTGAGTAATTCTATATTAGTCAATCAACAGCTTCACTGCAGCTGCTTTTAAATTTTCATAGGCTCGTTTGTGAGCACTTAAAAAGGAAAGCAGTAAGAGCTCATGCCATAAATTCAGTAAGTCTATTTCTGTGCACAGGCATGTACATGTGTACATAATGTATAGCTACTAAAAGTTTTCTCAGAGCAAGACACATCAAGAAGTTTGTTAAATGAAAACAACAGTGTTGTTTTTATAGAAGATAATTGCTTTCAAAGAATATCCAGGGACTAAGTGTCAACAAGAAGTGCATCAAAACAATATCACTCCCCACATTCCCTCCTTGGTTACACGCTGACTGCTTTGCCGCTGCATGAAAAAGAGTCTCAGTGTTACACTGACCTCAACGAAAGAGCCAAACAGTTGCTGTTCAAGCACCTGGAGAAATGCAACTCTCTCACAAAATAAGTGAAGAAACAGTTAAGTAAAATCTAAAAAGACTAAAATCTGTACAAAAAGGCAAACTGATGGGAACTGCAGAACTTACCTCACTTGAGGAGAACCTTCAGGGGGTTTCAAGACCTGTAACTGATCTCTAAAATCTGTAACTGATTTCTAAAAGATGGGTTATCCCATTAACACTTGGGACCATGACACCAAAGAATCTATAACGTTGGAAAACAACTCTAAGATCATCAAGTACAAAATTTGTCCAGACGCCACCATGTCACCTAGATCATGGCAGGAAGCACCATGTCAAATCTTTTCTTAAATACTTCCAGGGAGCATGACCCCACTTTATTTCTAGTAAGAAAAAGGAGGAGGTTTCAAAATAGGATTTCTGACCAGATCAGGAAGGAATCTTTTCCTCCCTGCACTGGCAGCAGTGCAAAAATCAGCTAGAGGGCTGTTTGGCTGTTCACACCAAGCACAAAGCATCCCTCACAAATATGAGTCAAGGCATTTTAAGCAATAAACAGAGTGGGCTAAAAGGCACCTCTGAAATTTTGAAAACAGGGAAATTCTGAAAGAGATCTCTTCAGGTTATCTTGATGTTTTCACTTCTCCTACAGGAACATGAGCTTGCACTGCTCACAATAGCCGTAAGTGGGACACTGCCTGTTCAGCGCCTACAGTTCACATACTTCAGTAGCATGTAGCAAATAAGATCTGTTCTGCTGTTATAAAAACAATGAGCCTCAAGGTCATCTCCCACTGCAGACTTCCACTTCAACACTCATGTTTCTCCTCTTGGCTGAGGAGGAGGAGGAGAAAGAAAAAATGCAGCATAGCATTGATTGAACAAGTGATATGGTACGTGGAGAAACAGTGCCATCAGACCGAGTCAGGAGCAGGGGACAAACCAGATTCAAAGGAAACTGTCAGGGAGCTATGTCCAACACAGCAGACAGGGTGCAACCAGACAGGGTATGACTGTCAGAAGTTGCAAATTGCACTCACACCTGTTTGTGCTTGCAAAGCATCCTGTGGAGGCAAGGCAGGGACATTGGATATCCTGGCAGGGAGAATGGCCAGCCTTGCACTTCCTACTTGTTTCTCACCTAGACGACTCACTAGTACATCTTGACACTCCTGATTCTCAACTGGCTGGCACTATTCAGGTGGGCTTAAACAAGAAAACTTATTTCTGGGCTGTAATTCTTAAAACTTCTATAGCTGGGGTAATGCAAGGTTTTCTTTCTTGCCAGAACAGTAAAATCACTCTTTATTTCGCTTGGATCGATGACTGTAAAATATTAAAACTAACATTGCCAGCAGTCACTGCCACCTGGGTATGGTGCATTTGTAGGGTACTACAACACTGATCAGCAAAGTCATATCAAAGCTTTCTGCCCTTTAGGGGTAAGCTTTGAATGGGAGATGAGACAATGTTCTGAGTTCGGATTGATTCTTACGCAAAGAAATGGGTTAAAGGAATTTGTGGAAGGCAGTGTTATTTCAAAGACTCTGGGTGGGATATAACTCAGAAGAGCTTGAGTACCTGCTGGTACAAGTATTTCTCTCTAGCTAGTTCTTCCTCCTCAGGACCCTTCTTTTCCCACAGTTTTTTTCTATCGTGGACATCCTCCCTTAACTGTTCCCCGTTCCTGGACATTCCCATGACTTTTCTGCTGGTCTAAACCAATCTTTTTCTGATCGAATATGACAATCTCCTCTTTGATCTGCAGGTACAAGTTACAATTGATAACCCTTTGCTCTCCTTGCAAAGGAGCCCACACTCACCCTTTGTGGCAGTGCATTGATAGACTGAAGAGAGAGAAGGATAGGACCTATAGCTCCCTGGGCTCCAGAAGGCAGCAGGTTCAAACCTTCAACCATCAGTTATCTTGTGTTTTTCCCAAAGACACTGTATTTAAAACTACTGCATGTCTTCATGTTTCACTTTCAAACTCTGATTACAGAAAGTTCATTGTTGATGAAATATGTGCCAGGAAGAACCCATCTTGAATCTCAGATCCAAGCTTGATCTTGAGAGATTTTTTTAGGGTGGAGGAAAGGTTAAAAAAAACCACAAAAACCACCAACAAAAAACTTTTGAAAGTTTTGCTCTGATATGAAACTTTGCTATTTCCTTCTAAACCACAGAAATGGTTTGTAGGCAGAATTACTTTCTGAAGCTTAATGATGTAGCAACAAGCCAAGTACTTTCTGAGACTGTCCTACAGTAGCAGCAATAGATATTTTGTAATAGCCGTCATATGTTTTCTTTCTTCTCTCCTATTAAGTGCAGTTTCCCTATGAGAATAAAGAAAACATGCTCAACATCTTTCTTGCACCAGAAGCAGCACTACTATTGAGAAGACATGCCTCTCTATACCCTCATAAGAAAGAACATATCCTTATGCAGAGGGGAAAACTCTTACCCTGATAATAATTTATAGATGCTTCAAATTAAGTGAATTTTATATAGCAGAATGCTGAAGCTGTCAGAAATAATGCACTTCTAAGTATTATAACCAGAAACAAACTCAAACTTTTATTCTTATCCGTTTAGACATGTGAAGCAAAGGCCTAGCCATAGCTATACACTTAAACCAGTGTTTAAATATTTGAATTAAGTGCCTGTTTAGCTGCAACCTGACAGAGTGGGTTCAACTTCGTGCTGAGAAAAAAGGTTGACTTTATTGCACTGCACACTTTTTGCTCAAAGGTTTCCCTGGGTGTTTGCACATACTTTTATAATCGAAAGTGCTGGCAGAGTTAAAAACAAAATTAATCAAAAGCCCCAACCACAACAACCAAATAACCAAAACCCATATCAGCAGATGTACAGAATTTTATATTAACTGCAGTTTAGAGATTTACTTGGAGAGATAAATATGTGGCCTGAGTGGTCCTAAGTACACACTCTACCCTGTGCAATAAACAATAATGAGCCGTTCAGTTGTGCAGCTTCAGTTTCATTATTTCATTATTTTAATAATCAGGGACATTTGTGGAGAAAGTTGCAATAAAAACCAGGGAACATAAAAATTTTGGGAGACCTTTAGGCTATGCCTAAGTACATACAGGGAGTTATATCTAAAACTTTAATTAAAATAGTATTAATTACTGAAGGAATAGCTGAATTACTGAGGGATAATGAACATGAAGTAACTGTTTTCAGATGGTCTAACTGGGGCAAATTACTCCCTAGAGAACTATACTGTAGTCACAAAATCAGAACATTACGGATGTTAACATATGAAAAAGGACAAATGAAGGTCTAGTTAACATTGTAACAGCTCATTTTCAGAACAGCACAGAACAGACATTGAGGCAAACCTCACTGCTTAGTACCTTTATGAAGGTTAAGTAAAAGAAGCAGCCATTCAAAACAAGCCTCTTTATGTAACTTTAACTGAAATGACTTTTTAAAAATAACCCAGTGAAGTCAGAGAGAATGAACACATGAGCAGCATCTCTACTGCATCCTAGCTTTATGCCGTTGTATCGCTGCTGTTGATTATGGGAAGAAACGGATCTTTGTCCCATAGTATTATGAAAATGCATACTTGACAGGAGGAAAAAAATTCCTGTGACCAGAATGAATGTCTTAGGACTGATAGAGTGTAGGTCTATCAATGAAGTGCTGCCATAATATAAATAATCTTTTTAGTCCTGATTCCTAGGGCAATGAAATTTATGTGACTGCACTGCCTGTTTCACTGTTTTTACCTTAATAACTGAGAAATTCTGCTGTTTAATTTTATCCAATTGACACAGGGTAGGGGACAGAAAAATTCTCAGAGATAATTAAGTTCCTGCAAGTTTCAGGAAAAAAACTGTGCCTGAAAGAGAAAGAAAACTCTAATTAGTGTTCCCGCAGATGGGAAAGCAGGTAGGCTCATCTCCGGCTTGCAGCTACTGACTGACTAATCTACACCCTGGAAATGAAAAACCATCCAGCACACAGATAGCTCCAGACAAGCACTGGAGAAAACAAGATTATCCACAGAAGGTAAAGAATAAAGGACAGATAGCAGTAGGAAAATGGCTTAATTACTGTGTATGAAAAACCTTGTGTTAAAGCCACACCCCCTCATTAATGACATTCTGTAGGATAAGTAATTAAACATCCAGTTCCCAAGCTGTGAAACTCCCAAGGACATCCACACCTTCATATAAAGGCATTATAGACCTACAATAGCTAAGCTCCCCTTTTTACTGATAAATCCTCCACGTACACAGTTCTTCCAACACTACAATTAGGACTCAAAAAACATCTTCAGGCCAAAACAGTCTTTTATTGTGCTGCTAAACACCAGTGGTGGTTCTGAATTAGTATTCTAAAAGCTAAATTGAACTTACTCCCCCTCCACTTCCCCACCATGTGTATCTTTTCTCCTTCCATCTTAGCAGGTTTCTAGCTTCTCTCCATCCCACAATTTGATTCCTGTGATACCTTTTCAAACACCACATATTTTAACTTAGCAAACACCATCAGCCCCAGTGCAATTTCTGTACTCTCTCTGCATTAAAATCTGGCAGGTACATCCTCCTTTTGAGTTGCTATTTAGCACTGGCAACAGAACAGCAACAAAGCTTCCTGCCCTCAAATCAAGCCCAGCATGACTGAAACCATCTCAGTCTTGCAGCTGATCAGAAAGTCATATTCTGTCCTGAGCTGCTGCATATTAGCTACAAAGCCTGAGCAGAGCCTGAATGGGCAGGGGTGAATTGCAAAGTTTAACTCAGAAACACAGAGACTCTTTTTGAATAGAAAAGTTTGCAGATGCATCCCTGACAAAACTTGCTCCCTGTTAATCCAGAGTGTTCCAAAAAAAAAAAACAAACCAAACAAAACCATCAAAACAAACAAGAAAACAAAACAAAACAAAAACCACAAAGACAAACCAAAAAACTCTACAAACTTTTATCAAACTATCATTCAGCTCAAAGTATCCTGGACACACTCACTGTGTATTGTTGTCCAACAGTTAAAGTTTTCCAAGTAATTATTCTCTGTACATGCTCTATATTACCCATCTTTTTGACTGGATTTGCAAGTTTTTAGCCATCCAAGTATGTTTCTTAGAGAAAAATTATATCAGTGGCGAAATGACACGTTTGCAAACAGTTATGTGGTCTTTTGTAGCTTCACATCTTCTCTGAAGATGAAATTGTATGGATAATAGGAGACATTTCAGAGAAGTCAAGTATTTAGAGTCTCTCTATTTTACAAAGAAACCCCCACAGCAACAAAAAGCCAAGAAAGAAAGATCATTCCTTCTTGTCCACAAAACTATGCTGAACAGGCTTGAAGCTGAAAACACCTCCTTGGCACCTTTTTGTGGCTGTGCTGTTGGTGGAGACGTGAGAAAGTCCAATGCAGTAGGAGGTAACTCCACCAATATGGAATGGTAGCAAAGGAACAGCTTCCAAAAGATTGCAGCACTCAGCTGTAGAGCTATCTCTCCACACGTGTGGTAAGAAACACCTTTATGCTCTGGTGACCTCTTCCAAGTACAATGGGAAAAAAAGAGATGTGTGTGTATTCATGAGAATACCTGACTCTACACTCAAACTACACTGTATTTTATGTTGAGAAGTTTGGTAGTGAGGCCTGTGTTTGGTTCTTGGCTGGATTGCAATTTGAATATATTCCCCTTGGAAGGATACTTTTTTCTTTGCTTTCCTCAGTCAGAGCATTCACAGCAGAAGTGGACAGCACATTCATGTTTGTACAATCATTTCCACACTGCCAAAACAGACACAGCTAAATTTGGGAATTTCAAGGCATTGTGGTCTCATGATGCTTTCAGTCATATTTCCTGTATCCCTGCCTGCCCTACACACAGCAACAAAACCAGCAGTGCTCTCACAGGGAAGTGCAGATCTCGTTTCTCCAGTGCATCAGAAAAGTAAGAAACTTTGTCAGTACCTAAATACCAACTTTTTTGGCAATATTAAGTTCAAGTTTTGCAGTTTTATTTTGTTATCATGGCCTGGGTGGGATATGCTATTGCTGAGATATGTATGAATTGAAGTGACATACAATACAAGGCAGACTACGTTATTATTAAGAATATGCCATTTATAAGCTGCATTCTCTGATAACAAGTAGCTAACACAGGCACTAAATGCTATAATATGCAGCACCAGGCTGTTTGAAGAATGACCTAGCTCAACCCAAAGAGAATAAACACAATTTACAGCCTAACATTTCACAGGCAAACGAGGGCTGCTCAGTGGGACACTATTTCCTAAAAATAAAACATTCATTCGAGGATATATATGTGCAGTTATAGGTGTGTGCATATATCCATGGCATGAGCATGACTACATGTGCACAGAATCATGAGGGTAACTATGTTTTGAAGTTATGTTTCTTTTAATATAAGATTGCAACAATAGAAGTGAGTCCTGAAGCTGATGACAAGAGCTTCTCAGATGATATAGTCACATTATTTCTTATTTTCTCCACCAAATAAAGCCATGGAGCTTACGAACAGTTTTCTCCAAAACAGCTAATATCAGGATACAGTGGAATTTGGGGACACTCTTTAATAAGCACTATCTTGTCCTGTTATTTATGTGTTGCTTCTGCTCCAAGTATAGGACTATTTTGTGCTGGAAATATATTAGCACATAACTAAGGTAAACTTATAAAAGGAATGGTCTAACACTTTCTATTACAGAACTGCCAGAGACAAGTGGTAAAGTATTTATACAATACAAACAGTAAATATTAAAGAGACAGAGAAAACAGCTTGAGGAATGGATTGGAGAGTACTTTGTAAAATATGCTGTCAGAAGAGGTTGCAGACACTTTCTTTGAAGTTAATGTACTCAGGTTTCCCAGGGCTGGTGCAGCCTAGGGCTGGAGCATCATGTGAATGAGACATATTTCTGTCTAATCCTGCTGAAGACAGATGAGTCTGCCAGTAGAGACTCTGCGGGCCTGACAGCCAATGGCACCAGCATTGAGCCAGCATGAGATTGATGCTGAAACATCAGAAATGCAACAGCACTTTTTGACAGCAAGAAACCAACCCATTAGAAAAGAAATTGGAGACAAGATATTATCCAGTCAAACAAGATGTCTGTTCACGGAAAACATCAAATCTACCTTGCTAGCAAAGTTTAATATTCATTTGATTGCTGATATTTTCTATTTCCTCCTTTCAGAGGTACAATAAAATTTGAGAAACAAGAATGAGACTTCAGTATTCCTCATGCTTCTCAACAAGACAGCAACCTCTGTCATTTCTCCCTCAACAGGGAACTCGAAACACACATTTGAATAATGTTTGCCAAAATTTTCTAGTATTTAGTGTTCTCAGAGTTATCTTTCACACTTGCTTTATTCATAGAGGCTTGGAGTAAATTTAGATAGCTTTTTACAATCTTATCATAATCCACTCCTTTTATCCTCATTTCCTCCACAGCTCTATCAATGACTAGGTTTGACATCCTAGACTATTTCAGAAAAAAAAAAAAAAAAAAAACAAACCCCCCCCAATCAGAAATAAAAATTCC
>VZTJ01005670.1:1714677-1822706 GCA_013397795.1 Orthonyx spaldingii | reverse complement strand
CCTAGACTATTTCAGAAAAAAAAAAAAAAAAAAAGCTCCCATCCACTCAGGATGATAATTCACCACAAACAAAGAAAAGGATTAGATCTGGTGACCAGTTTCTTGTCCTGGAAGCACAGGAGGGGGAAAAATGGAAAGAAGTAAGGCCACTTTATAGGAGGAATGATTAGTAGTTGAAGTTAATCAAGGATTGGCATCCAAAACCATCCAAAACCAAAGATGTCTACATAGTCATTGGTTTATAAAATGGAGCATATGACATCGTTTATTTACAACAGCAAAATTCAATCAAACAACCAGGAGGTCTTCCAGTGTTATACCAAGATTCTCAAAAATATCAAATTGACCCAAAAATCTAACAATATTCAGAAATTTCAAATACTTCTGAAGAATAGCACAAATCATAAACTTGAAGAAAACCAAGCCCAAACACTATATCAATGAACTCAAACCACTACAAATCGGAATTAAAAAATTAGCACTTGAGCACCCTGCTCTGCTGCTCCCAAGTTTCAGAACTCTAAACTGAGTTCTGCTTTTTGAGGATCATTTCACCTGGATCAGAAATTATCAGAAAGTTGTGCTGGAACTATTAAAGAACTTTGCTTTTATTAATATGAGGACTTCACATGGACCTACATCCAAATCTGAATAAACAGCATCTCCTCATGATCAAGGAGTAGGTAGGAGTCTTGTTCTATGACAACAAAATTCCAAAAAGCAGCAAATCTTTCGCTTTAATCTCTCTCCAACACACTACATTGTTCATTTTATTAAAAAAAAAGGAAAAATGAGTATGCAAAACTGGACTACACTTGAAATTGTAATTATATTCCAGTATTTTCTGACAGAAACAAATATGATTTTGAGCTAATGCATTAAAAATGGGATGAGAGAAAGTCAGAAAATAGAATTGTGTTAATAGAAACAACAGCACCAGAAATAATTTGATATCATCTTACAATTTCATACTTTAAGACTCTTTAACAGAAAACCTAGAGAAATAAGCACTGGAAATTCAGTTCTAAGCCAAATTTTACTGCTTGTCATTAGCACACTTTTGCTGGCAGTGAAACCCAATAGAGAGGGATTTCCAAAAAATATAAATTATTTTTTAAGGAACCAAGAACAAAAAAATAGAAATATGAAAACTGGAAGTGTAAAGATAAATATCAAAGTATCTTTCTGTGGGTTTTGGGGTGGGAGCCATTACATATACTAGCATTACCTGTTCAGTGATTTCCTGGTTTTGCTGAAAACAGGTACATGTCAAGCACTTGCAAAAAACCTGCCTTCAATCATGCTTAGCTAGAAATTAACCCGGGCTTAAACATCTCATGTTCGGAAAGAAATACTGGCTTATTTCAATTACTATCACAGCATACATATGCTATGCAGTTTAAGGAAGAAAGCCTCATTTCTAACACCCACAAAGATGAAGAGAATTCAAAAAAGAACTGCAAGTCTCCAGGCAAGTCTGCCCCTGCTGGTGGCTGCGAGGGAAGTATATAAAAGGAAGCTTAAAGGAAAGCACCATGCATACACCAAGTAGGAAAAAAGTAAACAAGGCAGTAATGTGTTAGTAACTTCTAGAAGTTACTTTTATGAAGCAAATACTAACAATTGATTATCACATTCACAATGTCTTTGGTTTCATAAAATCCAAATGAACAACAGATACCAGAGATTTCTTTTCAGGGAAAGTGCTTCTCCTTTCTCTAAACTAAATCCCAAAATATGCTGTTTCACCCTTAAGCCTTGCACATGCATTTGCAAACTGAACTCACCGGCCACACACACCTCACCATTTACAGTATTTTTCCTTTTATTGTTAAGTCTTTCCCTTAAAGCATTTAGATATTTTCACACTCGTTGTTAAAGGTTTGCCAAACATCAGCATATCAATATTTCTGAAAACACACCATTACTGAAATAACAATCTATAAGGTTACTTCAACATAAAATGTATTTTTTTCATTCAGATTTCAAACTCCAAAGCAAGCACATGATGAACAAGGTCAGCTGCTATTACTTCATTGACAAGAGCATGTGACCTCAGGTGGTTTATGGTAGGCCAAGAAATATTTTATTATTACAAAAAAAATTCCACAATGCAAACAGGCATAAACAAAAAGCAAAACAAAACCAAACAAACAAAACAACAAAAAAATCCACCCAAAACCCCTGAAAAAACAAACCATATTTGAATAGAATATTCTGAGGAGAGTGTAACTCTTACCTCAGAGCAGGTAAGGGAGGGTAAAGTCATTGTGAAGGGCTAGGGGGAAGCCACAAAGCAAACAATACTTTTCGAGGATAAATTAGACAGGACATGAGGATGAAACAAGCATTAGGCACCGCAAATTTATGACTGTGAGGTCCCCAACATTAAAACATGTTCTCTTTGTATCACTCTAATTAGTTATGAAAGCAAAAAGCTTGCAATGGATGCAATAAATTGCAGTGCACAGACACTGGATTTTAATTAGAATTATCTTGTATAGGTCACATCTCTTTATGTAATGATTAAGTAGTTCAATTTGATATCATTGTGCTGTTTACCAAATCAAAACCACTGAAGTGTGATCATGCAAAGCTGTTTGCAACGTTATTTACCAGCATTTTTTATTTCCTGCTTCTCCCTGTAACAAATTCTTAGCTTTTAAGTGTTTGGGGAGTATGAGGAGAACTAGAGCCAGGGGGATTCAGGTCTCCCTAGCCATTGAAAAGATCTTTACTGAGCAACACTTTAAATTCTGCTAAATAGTATTCTAGAAAAAATGACTTCAATGACTGAACTGATCTGGTTCTCTACATTTTTGAAGTCTTTATAGTCAATGAAGATTTTAGGTATAGCCTAATATCTTCTTACTGATCTCAGATAGTTAAGAGAAGTTCGCATGGATTATTATGAAAAAAATCATAGCTGCAAATATCAGTGTCTCATGGTAAGTTACAAACCAAACAAAACCACGTTTGAAATTAATTATATAAAGCAAAATCACATCTTCATTTGAAAAAAAAAAATGGGATGCATTCCATTTTTACACATACCCACATTTTTATATTTTAGGTAGATTCTTGCTACAGCAGGCAGCTTTGCCTTCTATTATCTATAACTTATTTCATTCTTCTCTTCTGAAAAAAGGTTTATAAGTTAATAATTTAATACTGCAAGTCGTAAGGAGAACAGTACCAGACTAGCAATTGAACACATGGCAGGAATTTACCCCAGGTTTCAGGTAATTCCCAGAGCTGTAGATAAAAGCCTACATTAGATCCGTGTGCATTACGGACACACAAAGCCAACTTTCCAATGAGCTTTCATCCACTGAATGTAGGAGGTGATTCCACAGCGTGTGTTCAAAACACGAGCCCTAATTGAGGACACGATATGAACAGAGATGTGACCTTGGAAAGACAGAGTATGTCATAAATTTAGTGAATCAAATGCCATAAAATATATTTGCAATACTAGTGGCCAGCCTGTGTGTTAACAACAGGAAATCAATTTGTTGCTCGCCCAAACATTAAACACAAAGGCAGGCCTAGAGTTGGATAATCAGGTGCATTTTAATACTTCCTGCATTTTGCAAAATAGTACTCCAGTAGTTGAAAGCAGGGTGTCTAAGTTGGAAGAATAGACAAAAAATGAAATAAAATCTGTAAAGAGAAACAGACGGAATACCCAGAGCTTTCTTCATTGACTTTTGCATACCACATAAAATTTTATCCCTATGCATATCCTTTTTAAATTGAAAAAGGAAACATTTCAGATGGTCACCTGTTTTCACACTTTCTATGGTAATTATTTTATTATGTACTTAATCTAAGATGCCTTTCCTCCTTTTGTTTCTTCTTGTCAATCCCCTACATTGTCTTTTGTTTAAATCCCTTTTCTGAAGGAAAAGTATGAGAACAAAATGAACCTAAGCCTGGTTTTCCATAAGCTTATAGTCCCTCTCTGTTTTCACTATTCATTTCATTCTAATATTCATTCTAATTTCTGAATTCCTTAATTCTCCTCCAGTCTCTCATGTATTCTGCAAGTGTATTCTTCTACACCTTTTTCTCCCTCCCTTACACCCCTCATCAGTTCCTTGCGGTATTTCATCTTCCTATCACCGCTGTTGCCTTAAACATGTAAACGTTCAGGTTTCCTCCCACCATGTGGCCTCAGGATGCAAACCAGAGCTCCCTTGCCAGTGCCAGGGTTTCCCTCTCATTTACAGAGCCACCAAAGCAGAGAGTGACAGCTGATGGGTCTAAAAGCCACTCCACAAACCCTGCTTACACTCCCACACTGGAGGGCAAGAGCAGCTGCTTTGTTCTTCCTTCCAGAGGTTGAGGTAACAGAAACTACAGAGCTATTCAGTCATCATAAGAAAGCCACCTTATTATTTTCCTTATTTAAAGAAAATGTCCTCCTTCTGAGAACTCATTATCAAGGACAAGTCAGGTAAGAAGACCAAAGCTGATGTTCCCTCTGTCCCAATGAGAAAGCAAAGCATCCATCAAGAGAACCACTGTAGGGTGTCAGCTTTGCACAGAACACTTGTGCTTGTGCCAGCTGGCTGGAGGAGGAGGTTGGTATCTCTAAAAGTGAGATTGCTATTATGACAGGGAGAGAAACAAGATTAGACTACAGAATATTCCAAACAGCCATCTTACAAAAGGGCCTGGCTTCCCAAACTTAAAATAAATTAAGAATAAAACAAAGAAAAAAAAAGGCGCTTTCTCCAAAAGCTACTTGCATGTCAACACTCTTTACAAGAAAACTGCAATTTCAAAAAATATCTCTCAAAAACAGTCCTCTTTAGCTTTGTTCAGAAAAAAACAAATTCTAGAAAAGTGAAAACAAAGATGGCCTGAAGTGATTTAAAAATCCCAAACCCCACATTATTTATTTAATTACTGAAGTCAGAGTAGCATTTTGTGTTTGTGTGGGGAATTTTTTTTTAAATTATGAAGCAACACCTACACGTAGAAGAACATGTAACACCCCCAGGTAGCCCCTGTAGACCCAGCATGTCCCTGAAGAAAGGGGCAATTCAGAGCATGGGACACCAGCCTGAGGCAGCCGGTCAGCCCTGAGGGTGTGAAATACTTTTTGAGCATCTGTTTAAACTTCCTTGGGTTCTCCTGGAAAATCCCAGTCTGAAAGGTAATTCCAGACATCTAATTAAACTCCTAGCTAAGAAACATCATATAGGACCAAAGGATTCAATTCCACAACTCAAAAACATAGAAAACTTTGTTTTAGATGAAGCTGTTGAGTCCTCCAAAAATTTAGAGCTTGGGCACATTTTGTCAAAACTCTCCATAGCCATTCTGAGAAGAACTAACATTCAATATTTTTCAGACAGGTCCCTTCATGACAATCTGTGAATATATTCAGTCAAATTTAATGCTCATATTTTTGTTTGGTGAACCCAATTACATTAAGTGAGGAAGGTAAAATGCAAGCTTTGTCTTCCCCACAGTCAGTGAAGGATGGCTATTCAGCAAGTTGTTAACAAAACAGCAAGTGTCTAATGATTATTATAAAGAGAAATCTGGATGTGAAACTCTCCTCCAATCTCACAAAGGTTGCTCATATCTCACCAGGATGAACTCAGGACCATTTTAAGCAGAATTCATGCATAAAAGAAGACCCTGAGGCAGAATCCATGGGTGTGTGAGATGCAGATTCATTTCTGTCCATCAGCTAATCTGTTAAGATTGAGGATTCACAACTCTCTCCCTGCCAAAACCAATGTACAATTCCTGCAGCACAGACTTGATTTTAAGAAATCCACATTTCTGAGAAAGAAGAGTGAGAAGATCAGTGATCTCTGTCTTTAAGAACAAATCAACTTATTAAGTGCTAAGACTAGTGTTTTTTGAAAACACAGGAAAGGGTATTCTGCACTTATAAATGTAATTTATTGACACGTCTTCAAAGATATTGTCTATGCTTTTATCCTTCAGATAACTGGACCAATCATACAAGAACACTGCCTTTATTTAAAATTTGCCTATGGGAAAAAACCAAAACACTTCAGAAAGATACCTTCCACCTAAGCAAGGGCAGTTTCAAGAAGCAATAGAAATATTTACAGAATTAATTTTCTAGAGTTACACAGTTTAATTTCTACGCAGTCTTTATAAGGGTAAACACAGCTTTTCTGTTCAGAGATGTGATTTATTACCTCCATTCTAGTTTGAACCTTGATTTTAGGATCAATCCCTACTTGCCATGTTCTTCAACGCACACAGCTTGCCAAGCAACTTGAAAAGGGAGCTGGAAACCAGACCCACAAAACCTAGTTGCTTTAGTTCCATGTCTATAGAACTGTAAGACTGTTTAAGTCATGAAGAGCCTCACCCAACACATCTTTTTAATCAGTCTGATAGGAGCTGCACAACCTATCCAGAAGGTTCACTACCTGTATCTGTAGAGTAGAATATTCAAAGTATCTCTCTAAAAATATTTAACAGGCCTTTGACAAAATTATTTTGAGCCTGTCAAGAGCATTTCTGGTAAGTACAATAATAGCATAGGGGAAAAAATTAACCAGACTTTAATAAATCAAAATGATATGAAATAAACAAATGGTTCAAAACTATTGACCCCATCCCTTTTTTCTAAGGTGTGATTTATTCCTCTTGATTATAGTCAATGTTGGATCAATGCAGTTTTATCCCCTTGCTTACACCACCATTATAACTAATCTTTGTTTCAGTTTACATAAATGTCCTCCAAAGATCAGGGGGAAAAAGTCCCTGTAATAAAAAGGAAACTGATACACTGCATCAGCAGCAAAACCAGAGAATACTGGGACAATCAATAGGTTTATAGACAGATGACAGAAAGGAAGGAAGAGAATAAAAATAACCATGCTTTGCAATCCAGAAAAGATTTAATGATTTGTTTTGAATAAGCCAAGCCATTTATATTGCACTGGAAAAAAGAACTTTTGCAGGATCATTTCTGATATCAGTGCTGGAATTTCAATCCCTGAGCTCCATCCTTACACAGAGGTGAGCACAGATAAATACTGCCTATCTATCCAGAAGAAAATGTGCTGGTGAATAAACTTGGTGTATGCAAAATTTTACCTCCACATTTCCAAAATATATGTGCTACTCATAAGTTTGCAGGTTTCTATCAGGAGCATAAAATATACTTTTTCATGACAGGAACGAGTCAGTTTCTCACTATCTCCTTTTCCTTTACTGAAATCCCATTTAGAACATTTACATTAACCTTCAATTGAAACATAAGACTGCACTTACAGTCCTCAAACAACAGCAGGTTTCTCCTTTTACAACTCAAATGTGGCCACATACATTCTTACCAGTGGGGAAAAAAAGACATCTAGTCAGAGGATATTGCAGTGCATTGGATGATTCTTCTGATGCACAAGTCAAGAAAACTAAGACAAAAATGTTTACACTAACATGAATTTTCTTAAGTAACCCATTTTTCATCTAAAATTCCAGGTATTGTGTACATCTACCCAGATAATTAGGATATTACTTTGGTGTTTTATAATTTTGGTGATTATTTCCTATATATGTTTTGTGTATTCCACATTCTGTTCTGTTTAATTGCTTACAGGTTCTAGTTTTCCAACTTAATGCCTTTTAATACATCCTGCTTGAAAAAAAGAGAAAAAAGGACTTGCCACATTAATGCTTCTCATGTACCTGGCAGGAAAACAAGTGAATTGGGCTTTTTCATACATTTGACTTATTTGAGCTGTTTGCAAGTTTTTTCCCTTATTCCTGGCATTATTATCCATTTTAAATCACTACCACATCCAAACAGTTCTGGCCAAATTAAAAATCAATTTCTTTCTAGAAAAAAAATTACCAGTTTTCACAAAAAGCCTTACACTGAAACCTCTGAGTTATGAGTTTACAGGCCAAGATTGTGCCTCGCTCTTTTCAGCCTCTTTCCAACAATGCTGCTCAGAGTGCTTTCCAATGGCAACTTTGTCTTATTTTTTTTCCCCATGTGTGGTTGGAGTTTTTGTTTGTTTGTTGTTTGGTTAGGTTTTTTTTTTAAAACTCCAAACAATTTCTAGATAGCACCACTGAAGTTAGAGCTACACAGACGTGCTTTAATTTTGGCAGAGCTCTCTGATTTTAGTCCCAACAGAAAATCTTGAGTAGCAAGGTGATGGATTTTTTTCTTTTCCTAATAGGACGTGACCTGCTATTTTTTTTCAAATTAGAAGCGACCTAGATCCATATTCTTACCTCTGAAGTACTATGGAAAGGATCATAAAAATCACTGATGCATAAAAAAATACCTTATGGACAATATTCCTCGGAAAAAGCAATATAATTTATCTGCAATACAGTTAATTTCCAGTTATAACAAGTGCAGAAAGTTGTTTCTATTGTGGTTTTGGCAGGTTATGGGATGGGATGCAACAGCCATCCCTGTTTATTTGTAGGAGCAGCACAAAATATGAGCACCCAAAGACAGGGATTGTTTTGGGCTTTACTGCCCACTGACAGCCAGGCCGGTTGATGCCATGGAATCCCTCCCAAACACTGTGGTTTGGGGGACACAGGAGGAGCTGCCAAGCCCCTCCTCGTGCTGGTGTGCTCCCCATCTCCCTGCTAAGCAGCAGCAGTGTGCAGCCAGCTAAACAAGCTCTTCTGGAAGGTGTTAGTAGCATCATAAGTGTCTTTGATCTATGGGCAATCACAGACCTTGAGGCTGCAGCGTGCTTAGTATGCTCATCAGTCAGGCTAAATAAAAAGCCTGAAACAAAACAATTAAGCTTCTTTATGGAGTGAGATGAAGAAAATAATAGATGGTACCGTTAAAGATAGAGCTAGACAACAAAACCACAGCGAGAGCTAACTGGGAGAGAGAAAAGCACCGCTTCCCAAGGGACTAACTCCACATCCAGGAATGGGCACACTGGTGTGTTTGAACTGAAAACATCAGGAAAAAAAAGCAGGAATTTAATGAGAAAGCTCCAACACAAGAAAAGACAGTAAAAGCATGAACCATGGAAAAAAACCTGGGAATGCCAGGTGCTTTTGTTTTTTTTTTTTTTCAAATGGAAAACACACCGAGCCATGGTTAATTGTTTGTTTGTTTAATATTAATTGTTTCAGGGATTCTCAAACCTGCATTTCCCGAGTACTGACAATAGCCAGCCATGGCTGGTGCTAGGGGAGGGGAAGGTGGTGCTCTGTATTTATGATGTGGTATTCGTTGCTGGCAGCAGCTGCAGACCCCAGCCCAGCACCCCATGACACATACACAAATCAGGTATTCCTCTCCACCCCTTCCAACTGTGCTCATCAAGCAACTTCCTCCCCAACAGTGCAGCCTTACTCAGCAACACCTCACTCAAGAATCACACATTCACACACTTTTTTGGTTCCATTTCCTTAGATTATGATCCTTTTCCAGCTCTACAATCGCTTCTAATGCAGATGTGCACTGTCTTGGCTATAAGGTACTGACCCTTCATCTGTGCACAGCTGCTTACAGAAATAAGAAGCCAGCTGCTGACTGTCTACAGAAGCTGTGCCATTCAGAAACTGAAAATACATTCTAACCTTCCCCTATGTGCTGTCTAAAAAGGTATCATATGTTAGCAGCATGAAAATTGCATCAAGTCTATTTCAAATTCCTTATATTTTTCAGCCAGCTGTGAATAACAAAGCATGCATAGTTGCACATGAATAAGTACAAGGTTCTTTTCCTCCTTGCATTCAGGCACAGTAGCGCTTTCAACACCACCTTCGCTTGTTTATTCTGCATTAGTCACAATCAGATAAACTGCTTAGGCTCCCCTTTAATAGGTTTCTCATACAAAGCACTTCTTAAAAATCTTTTTCTGACCGTGGGCTGCTCAGATGCAGTTACAGCTTAGCTCCTAAATTTACTTCTGCGAATTCAGTAAGGTCTCAATTTTGAAAAGAATCTTATTTAGGGGTTTGAAAGCTTGATGAATTTGATATTTAAAACCAAATTACATACTACTCAGAGATGCCTCTGCTGAAGTTTTCTTGCAGCATTCTGTAATTCAGCACTTAAACAAAACCAAAGCACCTCCAGCAGGTCTTCCACTTTGGAATTTGTTGCTCACCAACTGAAATGCCAAGTGCCTTTGTGATACTTAAGAACATGGTACTTCAGTGAGTCCAGCTCAAATGAAACCAGTCAGGTTATTCTACTGCTTCAGCAGGGAAATGTATTGTGAAGCAGCAAGGCCACAGCTCAGGAGACCATATCACAAAACTGCAACCAGACCTATTAATAGGAGCAATGTAAGTTCACTGTAATTTACTCTTAGACAAAGCTGGTAATCTTAGTGACAGAATCAGGAAGCTTTCCATTACCATTACTGTAATATTTACAAGGAGTGAGACTGTGTGTGTGTACATATACACACAAAGAAATCTGCAGAGATTACTGCTGTTAGAACTGGAGGTTTGAAGGTTTTGTTTGGTGTTACCCCCTACCTTTTTTTTTTTTTTTTGTTCGTTTGTTTTGTTTCAGTTTAAACTCTTTTTCCTTCCCCCTCAGATCTTCTACCATCCTATTACAAAGAGAATACAGAATATAAGAAACAGAGTTTGGTTAATTCCAGTACAAAACTTTAGTGAGGTAGCCAGTCAATCATATTTCTCTACAGTAAAGTACCACGTGAGAAATGAAATATTGCAGTCTAAGCTGAAAGGGAAAGGAGATGATGTTTAATGGCTTCCTACTTCAACTTATCAGAAGTCTCACTGAAAATTATTTGGATAGGTATAAAAAATTAGGGGAGGATTACAATAGGATCCTATCTGCCACAAAAGCTCTACTCCCACTGGTAATACCATAATTATTATGTCTCTTGTAATATTCTCTATGAATGTGCCTGTGTGTCAGTGGGTCAAATAGGTTTATGCCTTCCTTAATTTTGTTCTTTTCTGTGACACTTCTGTTCTAAGATTAGCACTTGGATAAAAGAACTACGGATCTGACGGCAGGAGTGGAATCTCAATGAACCACACCATACTTGTGTAAGTAATCACAACTAAATTAGAAATACTGTTGCACATCTGAGGGTTAGTGGAGAAATACTTAAGAACACACACCTCAGACACCAAACTGTGTAGGAAACCATTTCTTAGTGTTCCCAGAAAGCAGTCATGCTACTGACAATCTGCCCAGCTACAATTACAGCTTTTCTATAAAATACACTATTTCCCCCTCTGGCTTTTGGCAGTACATTAAAGGGAAAGAGCACCTGCCTTTTGTGTATGTATTATGACTACAGGTCAGCAGGTTGAAAGAGCATTATATATTGAAAATTTGTCATCTCCTAGATTAATGAATTTATATGTACTGGTGGCAAGGTAAGAAACAGACCTTTTGAGCAGCTGAAAGGTTTCACAAAGCATATTGTGACCCAACTTGAAGATATCAACTCATAAATCTGGGGGAAAATATCCTAAACTTTGTGCCATCACCTACTGTGCTGGATGCACATCTACTTCCTAGGGCAAAATTACCTGTTAGAATTTTAATTTTGTAGAAGAAATTGAATACAGTATTTAGAATTATGGAAAAATCCCACTTATCTTCTGTTCATAGATATATATCCAACTGTTGACTAAATACTAAAAAGTAACTCAGATGGGAACTGCATAATTGATTTCTTTTTTTCCTATGGGACAAAGCAGAATTAGAAAAATAATTGCTTTCAAATGGTTTGCTGAAATGATTCCTGCTGTAGTTACATTATGTCTAGTACAGAAAAAGTCTCTTGGGTTTAATCCAAGCCTTACTGAATGTTATTAACTCATATCTATACAAATAATGTTTCTTTCCATACATGCTATGTAGCCTCAATTCTGTCAACAGCCAAAGAAGTCAGACACTTGGGTTCCACGTGCAGCACTATTTGTGGATACCCCATGGAATCTATACGGCAGAAGGAATTAAACTACAAAAACAAGGGCCCTGAGTTAATGATACAAGGGGACCAAGCGTGCCATATCTCCAGGTTTTTGTCAAGTGTAGGTGGCATTTTTCCATGGTTTCAGCAAGTGTTGTAACCATTACTTGGCAAAACCTGTTTCTGACCACTGTTTTGGCACAGCACCAGTGCAATGGAACTTGACTCTGAGAACAAGTTGGTAGTTAAACCCTCAGTTATGAGGCAGAATTCATTCTGAAGCTTGCAAATATTTGCTCTAAGCTACAGTAAGTGACATTAAAGTGTCCCATATACAAAGACTAAAGGACTCCCAGGTAGATATGGTAGTGCAGCTGCAGCAACATCCAGAAACCAACAGGAATTTCTGCCATAGGGAGACTGTGATCAATAGGTATCTAATTTAATTGTGATTTAAATGGATTCTCAAGAAGTCCATTTTGCGTTGCCATTTCAAAGATGCCTCTGCTCCAGTAAGTTTAATTTTAAGTATATTTTGAAAGCTCCTCTCCCCAAAACAGAGATCTTGTTCAAGTGGTTTTAAGCGCATGAAGAAAAATCAGTTTGTGTTGCAAGTTGCTTTTAAATAATGATGAGTCTGTTCTGCTCCAATCCACTTTGCTACTTCAAAATTAAAAAAAGGATGACTGAAATTAAAGATTCCCTTTACAAACTCTCAGTTATCAAAGTCTCCAATTGTTTTCATTTCAGTATTTTCCTACAGCATCTGTTGCAGCTGTTGCATCAACGCTGCATAGGAGGGCAGAGCTGCTGTGTCCTGCATTCCACAGCATGTGGAGCAGATGGACCCACAGTTCCTGCACGGATAAAAACATTGTGGCAGGAAGAATGAAGAGCTGATATTGGCTCTCAAGGTACTACAGGAAGCAGAACACACTTTTGGCCTGTGGAAGCATAACAGGTGCTGGCTGTGCAATAGTTTTTGGGAACACCCCAATGTGCTGACAAACATTTAACTGATTTCAGGCAAGAGTCACTGGCCCCGTGAGACAGCAGCAGCAGCTTTAGACACTGGTGGTCGCTAGATGATGATTAGATAAGGTGAACCTGTACTTACCCTCATCACATTCTGCAAACCATCACACTTCATCCTTTATTTTAGGGACTACTTAGGCAATGCTCACATTCGTATGTCCTCTTAGAAAGTGTTTTCCAACTATGCTTAGAAAAATAAGCACTACGTTTCTTCAATAAAATCCAAATTAAAAGTTGTTACAAACAGGTTATAAATCATTCTTTTTCTTTGATCTGCAAGACCTTGCTTACTTCCTGCTTCATTGAAAAGCTCATCTCTAACATCTATGGAGTCCACAAGTGTGGGTACATTTGTTTAAATGCAGAAGTAGTGAAGAATTAATAACAGCTTTGAAAGTTAAAGACGGTAAAGATTAAATGTGCAGCAGCAGACTCATTAAACCAAGTGCACCTGAAAAAATGAATGCACTGTGTCAATGAGTCCATAGCTGTGTAAGAGTTTTATTAGACCTTTTGAAGTTTCTTTTACTTTTTTTTTGGAAAAAATTTGTGTTTCACATGGCAGCATTTCAACTAGATAATCAATAGGCTAATCTAACATTTTATACACATGGACTGAACACAGCAATCAGCCAGCCAGCTGAAGTGCTATGCTATCTTATCAGCTCATAGTTTCCTCCTATTAGGAATGTATGAGCCTCATCACATTTCCATGAAACAATTAAGCCATAAGAATTGTAGCTGTAGAAACATTGCCAATTTATTTCCTTCCTTATTTCATGTTCTTGTCTTATTACTTAATCATTCTGGAAAATAATACATGGTCGTGAATCGCTCGGTTCAGTGAAATGATATATGAGCTGTGGGTGTTGCTCTGGACAAATATAATGTCTGGCTCTGGTCAAAGAATGTTTTTCCACCTATGTGTGCTAGATGAATTAAAACTGTGAGCTTTTAACTGATACTTGCAAAGTAGACTTTAGAAAAACAAAACCTATAATTCTGAGAATTTGTTTTCACATAGTCTTATTTTTCTTCACATGCTGCCACACACACAAAAGAATTTTCAGGAGTAGTGTGGGCTTTCCATGGAAACCATCCACTGAGCAAAAATACAGTTCTGCAAATTTTACCCAGTTTACTTCTTTTTCCAGCTAACTTGATATGTCACTAATTAGTCTGAGAGTTCAAAAAATAATTTAACTTGCTTCAGAAGACTTGGTGTAATACCAAAAATCATTTGTTACAATTGCAACAATTTTCTTGGCAATGTCTATTGTTATGTAACTTATTTTGAGCAAACCAAGAGACAGTAATTTGCATTTCCACAGAACACTTAAAAACTGACAAGAAAAAGATCTAAAGGAGTATACTAAAATGGAAAACACCCCCAGTTTATCAGTTTTCTGTTCTATAAAGACAGAAGCACAACATATTGCTTATTTCAAAGAACAATTTAGATGCTTACTACAGACATTTATTCTGTTTTGATAATTCTAATTATGCTTACAAAACAACCAGTGAAGTCCTTTGCTCAAAGTAGTCCTTGTTTCTCCACATTCATTTTTTTAAAGGAGGATTTAATTACAGGGAGCCAACACCACCGTAAAAACATTGTCAGAGGGGCACGAGCCCTGTAGGTTTGATCTGTTTTCCACAGTGCCAGAGCAAAACATACATCAAGAAAAATACAATTAGAGAAACTGATGCCACATTTTTTATACTATTAGACGGCAAATTCTGCTGAAAATCAGAACTCACAAGCAAGAAGTATTTGAAGAAAAGTGAGACACATCTAGAAAAGTAAAGTCACACTACTAGCACTTGGTAAGAGTGCCATGCGATACACTGCGCTCAAGTGGTACATTAAGGTTTTAGGGGACTTACCCTAAAAAATAAGGAGCTTTTTGGCAGCTCCTTGGAGGCCACAAACTTCAGCAGTCACAACACTAGTTCAACACAGCTTTGGTGTGTAATATACCACATTTCATTTCAAACCACTTTGCAGGGAGAACAGCTGAAATATGAATTTGTTGCTAAAACGGTTCTTAAAGGTAACGATTCCCATGATAAGTACTGTCAGACTGCAAGCTCAGCTACTCCTACCAAAGTCAGAGCTTTCTGCCTCCTTCCAAGAGCAGGGGCCCAGCTCACCCAGAGGACTGGGTACTAGTGGGATAATGAGTTCATTGTTGCAATAAGGAAGATGCAGCCTGACAAGCCTTTGCTGTTTTCAAACACTGTTTTGAGTCTTCATTCTACCTCTGGTACATGTCTGGACATAAATAACCAAGATTCGGTCTCAGGTGTCCTGTGACCTTAATGTTGCAATGACTTGAAGCAGATTAGGATCTGATCCAGAACTAGGCACTTGCAACCTATCTGCATTGCAAAACACAAGTTCAGCTGATGCTATTTAAACAGTTGCTTGATTTACTTTCCTTGCTACATATCAACAAATGTTGAGATGCCATTAATACCGGCACATCCAGACATAATTCATTACAAAGTCCCATTTCCCAGCCGGACAGTTCCACATTTCCTCTGGTCACCTAATTAATGCATGTCTATCAGCCCCATCTGCAAATCTTACTGGGTAATACTTTCACAAAACTAAATTGAGCTTGCCACAGCAGAAATGATGCAGTACCGTGGGGTACAATTAACTATACGGAGACATACTTTATCCTAAGCCTTAGGCACAATCAATAATGAGTTTCTTTTCTGAGATGTTATGGGGTTATAAGCACAAGATGATAGCCTTGAATTACTTAAGTTTCGGTGACCTTTTTCTACTTGGATCCTAACTCTCATCAAATATGCAGCTAGACAAAGCTTTATAACAATAAAATTCCCTACCAATTCTAAACTTAAAAGGCTTAACTGCCTAAAATATAATGCAGTGTCTTGTCAGTGAAAAATTTAATAGTTATAATATTAATAAAACAATGAGGACCAACTAATATCTTTTCTATGCTTCATTTTTTTGGACACCCAAGAATGGTCTTTGATTTTTTTTTTCAGACACTAATTTAGACAAAAGAAGACTATTCTGATTGGATGAGGAGGATTGGAAGCTACATCTCAGTCCAGTTAACAGTGAAAGTCATGCAAAACCCCTGAAGATGGAGAACATTTTGTCAAGGCTCACTGAGAGCATCTGACCAATGAAATCCCCAATATTTTCATATTCTGCTTGGAGATGAATTTTCACTAATTATGTCACTGTCCCAAACATTTGTTTTCACTAGTGTCCCACACAGGATTTTGCTTAGCTATCTTTCCTAAGAGTTTTATATTAGGAAGAAAAAAAACCAAATTTTAAAAAAGTAACCTCTTAGCATATACTTATTCCATCAATATTTCTCTCAAAGTCATCTAAAAATTCTTCCTCAGACACAAAATTTGTTTCCTGGAATGGGTTTCACATCACGTGCCATAAGCACACAGTACATGCACACCCCCAAACACCAGATAATCTCACTTAGCTGGTAACGTGTTGGGTGTCAGCTGCTCACACAAATCTAGAAAGCTCTCAGACTGAGTAAGAGTCATCATCTAAAAACCAACAGAAGAGATGAGAAAACAGATACCAGTGTCCAGGAATCTCCCCCATCTACACTTTCCCTCAACCCATGTGATCTCCAACCTCCTCTAACTTTCCTGAAAAAATGTATTCAAGTAGAACATGGGGATTTTACGTGGATAAGAAACTCAAACTGTGCTGGTGGTGTGCCAGTCAAACTGGTTTTCATCCTTTTAATTTTAAACAGGTCACGAGAAAATTGTTCTTCTATTTACAAAGAATTTTGTGGCAGCCATGAAGAAATAATATTAGAATGTGCAGTTTATTACTCAATACTTTAGAAGCCAAACTATTTCAGCAAAAGCCTAAAGGTGATTCTCTCACAAGACTATAGCATGGGGGAAAAAAGCCCACAAAGAAAGTTAATTTCAAATCTAATTTCAAAATTCACAATGTTCATGCCCTTCCCAAGGTCACACAGCAAGACATGTGAAATCAGGGAACACAGCCTGGAGCACAGCAAGAAAAATGATTGGTATAGGCAACAAGTGAAAAAGCTATAAAACCAATTAGCAAATGTGTGTTATGATGCATTAGGATTTGTGCTGTATAGGAGGGCAGGCAAAGCTGCCTGGACTTGGACACAAGCTGCTGGACCTATCCTGCTTTTCCAGCTGCAAACATCCAGCCAGTGCTGTCCAGCTGCTGGCCTCCCACCAGCAATGGTTTGCTTACTGTGTTTCTGGGATAAAGGAAGCACAAGTAATAGTTCCAAAGATATTTGGGGTTAGTTAGGACCAATGCAGAAGTGGAAAAAAGTAAATAAACGTGTTTGAAGCTGGGAGAGAACTCCAAAGAGACAGAAAAATTTGATAGATAATGATCTACAGTACTTGGGAAATCTAATGTAGTTCTTTCAATACCTTGTCCATAGCTACAGACCAAGGGGTATTTCTTATTGAAAAGCCCCTGCCTCACTCCCAAAAGTGTAAATGTATATTGCTTGACTTTTAAATCCTTGTTCAGGTATTAGAACAGTCTAAAATCTCCTCCACAATAACAAGTAATTTGAGCTTCTTGGCTTTTCTTGTTTTCATATATGGGGTTGTAAAGCTGGATATTTTAACTCTCAAAGTTGACACAGAATGATCAATCTCATCCTTGGGTTCCACCCAAAATGTAGTAATCCCCCAAGAACGTGCCCAGGATGAGGAAGTCCCCAGGTAACAAATTACTGCTGCCTAGGCTACTCCCATTTCCTTCACAGGTGCAACGATGCTTTGCTGTGCCCTAGAAAACCTCCCTTTCCAAGAGGACTCTGTAGAACACTGTGAGCTACACACAAAATGGAGCAGCCTAGAGGCTACTCTAATTAAGCAGGGGGGATCCATCTTGACCCTGCTGTCCCCAGAATTATAGGAGTTTATTTCTGCTACCCACATCTATTCACTTTGCCACTGCTAGGACAGAAAATCATCCCAGGTAGGTTTACAGAGCACTTTTATGTAGGCTCAGAACGTTCAACAATATTTATTATCCACTATAACACATGAGCTTCATGAAGAAAAGTTGATTCACTGATGGCCATAATTCAGAATTTTCTTTATGCTGTGTTTGGCATTGGTATTTCTGTTTACTTCAAATGTAGGGTAATTTCTTACACTTTTTCCACTAAACACCATTGACAGTACAGAAGTTAGTTCTCAAACTGTATGATATTTTCATTAGATAGCATTCCAACTAAATTATAAACAGAATTATTTTGCATAAATTTCAGGATAGAAGGATTTCACAGTGAAGTTATTTTATTGGGGCTTGCTTATTTCATTGCTCAGTACTTGACTACATAGTGTCTCATTTCCATTTCAGATTTTAAAAAGACACCGACATTTCCGTGTCTTAGGACGAAAATTACAGGAGGTTTCAGTGTGTGTTCACATCCTGAGCTTTCCCATGAATATTTTCTGATAACAGATTATGGGTTGTATTAAACTTTCACAGTCCTGCAAAGACTAAAACTACTTCAAAGAAGAGTAGTATATTCCCCTGGGTAATATCTATGTGGCAGATATTAACTTTACTTAGGACCTAGCCTTCAGGATTTATTCAGCAATCATAAAAGCTAGCTTGTCAGTGTTAATAGGGTTATACTACAAATACACAGTACTTGCAAGAAAATTGATACCATTCATTACGTACAACACTGTTTTCAAAGCCTGGCAGTCTGTACAGTGCAGCAAGAAACCCCACAAGCAGCGTGGAAGCAAAAGAGATAAATGTGTAGGAGCAAAGGAGGACAAGATGTTTTGAGACTAACGTATAGGAACGAGAGCCAGGACACCTGGGTTCTCTTCTCAGGATCCCTTTATCTTCTTGTGTGACCTTGGAAAAGCAAATATCACCTCTCTAATTGTCGGAAGGCAAAAACCCCAGAGCCTAACTCACATTAATGAAAGCACCTCTGAGCCTCAGTCTGAATAAACTGCAAGTGTCAGCAGGGCAGCTCTATTCCGTTGGTCCTGGTGCAACACAAAGCTGTCAGCAAGGAGCTTCAAGATCAGTCCTTGCCTGAGGGGACCTGACACCACTTCACATCCTCTTGCTGCAAAAATGCTTCTCTTTCCTGCCCCTTTGCCAAGAAGTGGGACAAAACAGACTTGGCTTAGCTACAAGTCAGCTGCTCATCATCATCCCTTGAGTGGCATTATCTGCTGGACAAGCTCACCCTTTTTAGCACTGCAAGAGTGGTACAGGGCGTTCACCAGGTGAGCTGCAATGCCAACCTCCACCCAACACACACTGAGCCACCTGGTCAGTTCATGCAGTGACCCAAGGAAAGCCAGAGCACCTTAGGTCTGTAGAAGAAATAACATTTGAAAACTTAAAGGATAAATCTCTTTTGCATATGAAAGATGTTTAGGCAGCAGCAGGTCTGAACCCTTTTTTTCCTGAAGTACTTTGATATCACGGTTGTGAATGATAAACTCTGTTGTGCTTATCACACTCGATAGCTCTCCAGTGCTTAGGCAGAGCCGTTGTACCTAAACACTGCTTTGTAACCCACGGATCATTGGGAAAATCCATAGGTCCAAGAGTGTACGTAAATGAACAGGTAGAACCAAAGATATTCCTTCTGCTCATGCCAGGCAAAGAGCTGTGGCTCCAAGTCCAAGCTCATTTGCACCCAGCCAGTTTCCTGCAGGCAGAGCCAGAGTATGACAGCGAGCTCAAACCGCGTCCTTGCTCCAAACCTCATATGGTGTTTATTGAGAGCAGTGGAGAACCACAGTGCAATGACTAATCCCTGTGAAAGCCTGAGCCTGGAGTGACTCACCCAGCTTTAGAAATTAAGACATTAGTATTCATTTTTTTAAAAAAAGCTTCTGAATTTAGCTTTCTGTTTAGTGGGGTCAGTCAACTTTTGCTCACCTCAAGGAGAGCAAACACTTATCTTTGATTTCAATTAGACAGTTCTGGAGCATGGCAGTAGATCACATCTGTCAACATTTCAAAGCTACCATATGAGGAGAAAAATAGGGATAGACCTTTCATTGAAATACTCCATTGAACTCTATTGAAATGCATTAGTCTAAGAGATCTTTTGTTCCAGGAGAGCTTTCTAGAGCACAGAGCAGAAATGTGGCTGCCTTTTTTTTTTCTTTTTTCTCTCTCCTTTTTTAAGGCAGCAATAGAAAAATGCTTTTAAAAGAGAAGGAGCTGAAAAATGTATGGTTAATATTTCTAATATACTTTGCTTTAACCAGTCTAGTGCTTATGAATAATCTATTTACTCATCCTTATGATAAATTTGAAGCCAGCTCTGAAGAAATGCCTCATATACTTGATAGTTATTAGCTTTTAAGGTCAGAATTGAAGAGTGTAACCATGTAGTCTGATTACTTACATTACTGTGGCTACAGATTTTCAGTCAGCATTTTTCCTTATATGTAATGGAAATCTAATTAGCTTAATAATGTCATTAATTCCTCTAACTAGGAAAAAATAAAAAACAATAATAGTCTCCTATATTTCCAGCCAAACATTTCATTTCAGTCTGCAACATTTCCTTAAAGGCTTTTCAAACATTTGGGGTTCAGCCACAGCTGAGGTAGATATAGTCCAAAATGAAAGCGAAAATCGTTTTGCAATACTCTTCATGCTTCCCTCTCAGTACCCTACCAGGTACCTCCACTCAGATGAGTGTATGAAGACTACAACCTGAATGCAGTTCTGCTGAACTGGAATATGGCCAGAGGACTTGAGCTCTATCTGGATGTGGTATTGATGTGTCCTACAGTAAAAATCTAGCAATGTGCCTCTCCACAGTCTCTGGTGGTTCTGCCCACCAAGAATCACTGCACAGACACTTGTTACTATTTCTCCTAATTTTCAGCATTGCCAGTTTACCCCACATGCCGCTTCCAGCCCTTCATTGCCTCCAGGGGTCTCTCTCATACCATAAAAGAAGAGATAACAGCGAGTAAGCCAAGAGAAGCTGGGTGATGCTATTGCAGATCAAGGACATCTAGGATTTCTAATGTTCCCAGCATGCTTGGGAAAAGCCTTTTTGGATGAAAGTGTTCAATAAACAGTGACCTCAGAACTTGAAAACAGCATAAGAATGATCTAAATGCTTGTAATTGTGTGTATTAGCCAAGAGATGAATATACACAAACCACTTTCTTTTGAATCTCTCACCAGTGCCCCCAACTGTAAAGACGGGTGCAGCCTGTGAAGCATTCCAAATGATGCCTGGCTCTAAAGTGGAAAATGTCTTACAAAAAGAAGCCACAGCAGTCTCTGCAGTAGACAAAAGCCAGTGGTGTTAAGCCATTATAATAGACACAATCCCTAAAGTAGGGCAATTTCAAAGGAAGATAGCATTTAAAAATACTGCTGTTCTTCACTATTAACCAAATACTGTTCCCACAAAAAAAAGGATACAAAGAATATCCTCCAAAAATTGTAAAGGAACAACAGCTGCACTTACTCTATACAAATGGTTTGCTAAATGTAAAGGTTAAAGAAAAGAAAATGCATTTGCAATACAGTGAACACCACACAAGCTCACAGTTATTGTACTTTTTTTTTTTTTTTTGGTGATGGGGAGGAGTAAAACAAAGGACTAAAACACACATGCTATCTGGCTGGAATTACCAGTAGGTAAGATGGTGTGGTTACGTTCTATAAGTGATTGCAAAACAGCTTTGAATAAGCTTTCCAGGGGAACAATGATCTTTATACCTCAGCTTCCACAGTGGTTGGTATGACAGCTTACCTTTTACAGCATCGGGCCTGCTGTGGCTCAGCCTAAAGCGTATTCAGGCTTATCTTTCCTCCAAGGCTGGTTCCTACACCATGGCTCAGAATTTTAAATAAAATGCTTTATTCAGTTGTGACTTTGCATGCAAGTACATTTTCCATGGAAGCTCTTACACGCCACAGCTGATGTTGAAAGTTTTACATTTAGTCAGTGACAAGTAAAACAATACATGTATCCACATCTGATAGTGATATGACAAGGTTCTATACTGCTCATTGCCCAAAGAAAACATTTCTGGCATATAAACAAGCTGATACTTACAGCTATTTCCAAACAAGGTTAATAAACATTATAGAAAAAATCCCAAAATGCCATTGTCCTTCACGTGGTGTCCTTTCTGCGGTCCAGCAGCAAAACAACTGCCAGTAAAGCTTCTAACACCACATATGCTCAGCTCGTGCTACTTTCTGTTAGATTCGGCTATTGATGCAGCAGGTCACAATGCAATTTAGAAGCAATTAAAAGGTAATGAATGTGCTGAACTGAAACCACTGCCTGGGAGGCTTTTTCTGCGTACGAGGGAAAGAGATAGATTTGTGTCCTTCAGTGATTTCTCTTAGTGAAACGGCAAAGAATAATGCTTCTGAAATGGGCCTCAGATGTCTGAAGGACAGTCTGTTTTTGCAAATGTGAGCACTGCTGAAGCACCGTGATACACCAGCTTAAATTCCTACACACAAAATCAAAGAAACTTCTTACACCGGTAACTACCTGAGAATTCTCTCTCTGTAATAAAGCTTGGGGAAAAAGAAAAAAAAAAAAAAAAAAATCATACCACTCTTGGGTTACCATGCAGTTTCCACACACTGCTGCATAGCTGTGGGATTAATATCCTATTAAACAAGGTAGAAATTATCTCTACAGTTAATGACGGTGTATGTCAAACACTGATTAAAACAATTACATTCTATTAAGCCACATGTACCCAGAGTGGTTTATCCTCATTTGAAAGCTTTATTTGAAATCACATTTCATGGTTCTGTTTTCTTTAAAGCTATTGTGCTCTGTGTATCTCCAAACACTTTGTTGGTGTTTCACAGTGGGTCAACCAGGTGCAGAAACAGTGTTCTTAGCTTTCTACATCTCTTATTTTGTGTGTATGCTTTTCTTACGTTTTTAACCCTTGGAACACTCTTATTGGAACTAATGGATTAACTGGCTTTAGACCTGTTCTGGCCAAGAGACATTCAGGATGTCAGTCTTAGTATCCAAATTAAGCAGCTACAAAAACACTGGAAACAGATTTCTTGCCACTTTTATATATATACATGAGCACCTACAAGTTGAAAACCACAGTGGCTGTATATCTTCTTTAAGATAGGCATGTACTGTGTACACACAGATATAGGCTTGAAAATGGCCACCTAGATAATCCTGTGACAGGACTACATTTGTCTAACAAAATATGTTTTGCATGCACCCTAACTTTCATGTACCAGAGTTTGCTGCCTCTTCTCATACTTAGCAGCATCTGAAGAAGCAGGAAACATTTTACAGCACATCCAAGCAGTTTATGCCCCAATTACCCAGAGACTGTTTAGCAATGTTTTGAACTGTTGACATTTCCAAGAACTGCACAGAACTAATCAGAACATTCATGGCACTATATTCTATTTTATGATTCATGAATGGTTCACAAACCAATCAGATTTCCTGAAGCCAGCAGCACTAGGGTCTGCCAAAAGCCGATGGTGCCTCTCTGGCCTCCCCAGGGTTCCACCAGAGAGAGGAAAGGGGACAGTATTTCTGACATAAGCAGGCTAACTAGTGACAAACTCTTCTAGACCAGTGTACTCAAAGATAATTTTCTCTAGGTATTTCAAAATTGATAATTCTATCCTAGACTTTTTTCAGAAACCAGTAACAAATAATACACAGTAATGTTGCATGCTGAAATGTGGTACAGGCTTTTACTTAATTTTTTTTTTTTAAAAAAAGGTTCTCATATGAACTTTTTTTTTTTTTTAAATTATCATCTTCAAAATATTACAGGATGGCAGTCTGCAAAACTAGCAATGTCTTACTCTGTGGAATAGAAATTTAAACTTGACTGTTTTTCCTTCAAAACCAGGTGTCAAATCACTAGGTCCAAAACCTGCCCTTTGGGAGATGACGAAAAAGGAAAAAAAAATATCCCCCTGCCTTGAAAATTTTTTTCCAGGTCCCACAGGTCAAGAACATTCAGTTACATACATTTTTTTCTACTTTAATTTTTCTAAGATGAAACAAATTTCCATTTAATCTGCTGTTGAACATAGTATTGACAATTCAATGAGAGAGCTATAAAATAATACATAACAGACCATAATAAACTGAGACTTATTACACTAATTTTGTGTGCCCATAAAATACCCTTATCAATAACATTAATTCAACAGTTCACTCCTGATATTTCCTAAAGGATTCCATCAAAGCTTTTCGTCAAAATATGTTTTATACCACACACACACACATAAAATCTTTTATAAGCCACAAAACATTAAGATATGCTCATGAAAACCAGCTCATAAAAAATTGGCTAAACTTCTTCCAAGTGAGCATGCTTCTCTGATATCAATAAAGACTGCAGGATCAGGCTTAAAGAAGGAAAGAATCTGTACCAGACTACTCTTGTACATGGCTATGGATTCTGTTTAAATTGCTATTTCCAAGGCTAGGAAGGAAATAAAAAAAAAAAAGTTCAAATGCCTGGGGGTGGCTTTCCAGCTTGCATTTTGTGAGGCTGTGAATTATTTCACATGACAGAGGATAACTGCACATAACCCCATTTAATGTGGTATGGCGCTTTTTTAAAAGCAATTTATTTCAGCTGCTCATGGAAACATGATGAAATCTTATTAGAGAGGGTCTATCAGGGCTACCTGTAGTAGCTAGTTTACAAATATAGGTATTCTGACTCTACAATAAAGGTTAGTTCTGTAACTGGATAATACTGAACAGTCAGCACACAGCAGCCACCAGCTCTCTAGGATGGAAATCTCTGAGAGAACACAGTCTGTCTCAAAGTAAATTGCTATTTTGACAGGAAATACTGAAATGTTTACAACAGAAGAGAAAAAACAGAGAAACCAGGAATCAAAGAAAAAATGACAGTAATCGCCTTCGGAGAGGCATTTTCTGAATGTGACAAAGAGAAACTTTCCCTCAAAGATGTCTGTAACAAAAACCTGCACAGTCTGACTGGTGTCAAAGAACAAGCCTGAATCCATCCCTTCCAGTGTAACACTAGAGACACTGAAACTCTCTGCATTTGTCCGATACACTCACAAAATCATTCTGCAATTACAGGAAATAAGCAAAATAACTGGCTAAGAATCGATGAAACACCGCCAGATTCCCACAGCAGTCACCTCCAGACCTTGGCCTATGGAGGTAAAGCGAGATCTTTGGGAATATTCACTGCAACTGCTGGAGCAGCTCCAGCTGGAGAGGAGCAAATGAGTCCCAGCTGATGCTGGAGCTGGGCAGGCCGGGATGGAGCCGGCAATCCCACACTGGAGCTGCTGCTGCTCTCCACATCCCTCATCCCTCCAAGGGGGCTCAGAGCACACAGACCATGCTCACTATTAACAACTCCAGGAATTATCACCCAGAAAGAAGAATGAGTAATGCCAGGCTTTTGAAAAAGCCGCTTTACATGTGTTGAGGCTGTTATGAAAGAATAGGGTGAAGGGAAATAGACATAGCTCCAGTTTCTGAGGCCTATATACATGCAAATAAATGAAAGTTTATGTGGGGTCATAAGGAGAGTCAAAGAGTTGGGGCTTTTTTCCAAACCATCTTTAAATCACAACAAAGTTGCTACTGACATCTGATCACAAGACTGATAACCCACAAAAATCGACCCGGAAACTTTGTGCCCATCCCAAAGGCCAGCTTATATTTTTTCTTTGCTAAATCACATTAAAAAAATCAAGGACTCTGCTGTTGTTTAGCCTTTATACTAGGCATTGAATTGAGGGGTCCCAGGTTAAAAAAAAAAAAAAAAAAATTAGAAAAGCCTGTCTTCACTGCTAAAAACATGACAAAATCTAGGTTTGGTGTCAAACTATGACAGAGTACTCCTCACAGTGGCATTGGGAGGGTCCTCTGCAGCTCACTATCTCCTCCTCCTGCAGATTTAATTTTACCTCTGCAGGGCACTGATCCAAATCTTGAGTGTTTGTTTATAAGATAGATTTTGTTCCATGATAAATATGGGAATTGCACCATGCTCAGCATCCCTGGAAATCAGCCTACTGATCTCTGGAGCTCCTTACACATGTGGTAGTGCAGTTTCAAACCTCCCAGATTGTCCATGTTGGGCTTAAGTTCCTTGAACCATACTGACAATTCCCAATTCCCAGCTCTGTGTCCAGTGCTGATAATCCCACCAACAGAGAGTAGAATCATGCAAGTAATCCTGAAGGATGGAAATTCTTGAAACTACCTGGACTTGAGTATTTAGCCCCAATTTATCTTGGAAAGTCTCCTTTCATTTTTGATTGTAATGATCTGAAAATGTTATTTAAGAAGTATAATAATGTTGGGAAAGAAACTCAACTGGATCCAATTCTGTCCTTCTGACATAAGATGTTGTCAGAAGAGGCCTGGTTCATATGCATATCAATAACACATCTGTAGACTGAATAAAGTCCTGAAAATGACCCTGGAGACAACAGTAGCAGTGGAAATAAAATGGCGCAAGTCTTTATAAACAGAAATAACAAAAGGAATAATTAGCATAGTGATCTTGTTAACCTCTCCCTTTACGAGTGGAAAGAAGAATTCCATTTTTACAAACCTATCATTGCAATAAAAACAGCTCTGATTTGGAAAAAAAAAAAAAAAGGGCAAAAAGCAGGTTCTTGAAGTTTTATAATGCTTCCATGCTAAAGCTCCATAATGTGACTCTCTGGCTGAAGGTATTCAAAAGCTCTCATTTTTTGTTTGGGCCTCTGGGTACCTTAGAGGTCTGATTAAAGGCTGTGAAAGTAATGAGTCTTTCTTCCAGCTTCAGTAGGCTTTGGACTGGACCCTGCATCAGCACAAAGCAAAACAGAGCACGTATTCTGGAGAAAACTTAATCACTCAATTGTTGTACTTTCAGCCAAATAACCAAAAATAAACACACAGCTCTACAAACAAGCATGCCCTACGTTTGTGCTACCAGAGAAGTTACTTTGGGTGAATTTTCTCTCATACGAAAACATGCATGTTCCCACAAACCTTTTAAAGAATAAAGCTCACAGAAATCTCACTGAAGAGTTAGATGTATGTAAGGGCTAAATTAAACATGGAGTTGCACACTTTGCCTGATTCAATAAGGTACTTAGAATGCACTTACTCTAAGTGCATTGACTTCATAGGTTTGAAGAGCACGTGTAACACGCTGGGTCAGCACTCTGTAATCCATTTTACTGCGACCTCTTCCCAGGAGGCATCACCTACTCCCCCCTACACCTACCCCTCCTTGTACCCCTTCTCAAATCCCCATTCTGCAGCTCCTTTGTCTACCTTGCTAGACTCTCCCTTCTCTACTTACCAACGTATCAGGTTACCTTTCTTCTCGTTCTGGCCTCTTCTAGCACCATAAACAGCTCTGCCTCTCTTTTCTGCACCCCCATAGGGCCTCACCCTTCCCTGTGCCCCTTTTCCTTGGGCTGAGTTTGGTACCCCTTGTCAGCCACATTCCCCTTGCTGCCTGGGGATAGGTATGCTTCAGCAGAGCTCATGGTGTCAGGACATGGCCACCTTCAAACCCCAATGACAAGCACTGAACTTGACAGAAATTAATTCTGATCATTGAATAAATCTGGAAAAGCATAAAAAAATCCAGAAGGTGAATGTTGGTTAATGTAAGCCATAACTGGTTACGCGATTCTGTATTTCCACTGGACATGAAGGATGCTGAAATCACAAACAACGAGCTTCTTTCCACAACTCTGTGTGCAGCAAGGTCCAAAATTCAAGTAACTGGGGATGAAACAAAAATATCTAATGAGACAAAAGATAACATTGTTTTTGGTCAAGGAAATACCTGATAACTTTTCTAAGAACTCCTGAGCTATTCAGAATGAAAAGGCATGGAAAGCCTGACCGTTAAAATGAAGAAATCCTCTCTTTCCCTGGTTAAGAGAGAGAAGAGATGGCTACGTATAGTGGAAAATGGAAATAAAGATGAGCATTTTTAAAGGGAAGAGAAAATGTCCACAGCTACAAGTGTAGTTTGCTTTGAGAAGCAAATGTTTCAAAATGATGTATCATGAGCAACTAAGGTGAGAAGCAGGTGTTTGATACAGCTAAACCAAACAAATTATTTTCAAGACAGATTACAAGGTAACAAAATTCTACAAGTGTTCAATGTCCAAATATACAATGGATTCTTTGAATCTTAAAATGTTTTTGCCCTCAGATTTTAGCTACCTTCCCTTGAAAAGCTATATTCAAAAGCATAAGGTAGTATAGCTTTGAAGATAAAGATATGTGAAAATCAGAGGTAAAAACTGGGTTTTAAATTATTTTTTAATTCTAACAGTTCTATGACATGCAGTGTTCATGAAAGGCAAGATGACATAATTCAATAAGACACTCTTTGCTATATATTTATGGTGGTCCTGCCTACTGCTCCAGTAGCTTCACATACAGAGTGAAAGGTATTTTCCATGCATGCTGCAATTCAGAAACACATTTTGATACAGTCAGACCAAGGACCTACATGGTGGTAAGAACTCAAATGTTTTCTTGAACTGGGATACCAAGTCCCTCAAACATTTCACTCCTTTCATTACTCAGATATTTTACAGGCCTCCTCCTCTGATTTATGTAACACCACCACCACCTAACCAACAAGTTGCTCCACACTGAGAAGTCCACAAACAGTTTGTGTTAATACTTGACTCCATTTCCAAAATAAAACTATGCAAGTTCAACTTATTTTTCAGGCTTTTTATCTTTTTAATAAAAGGTCACAATTTCCTGCTTCAGCAGTATACATCAAACCATACAGTTCTTCAGGGAGGATTATTTCTAGCACATTACTTCCTATTCTGTAATATCCCTTAACAATCAATTAAGCCTGAAACAAAGTCTGATATCGAGTTAATGGCTTCAAATCTTTCCTCAAATCCTTTGAGCTAACCAGCACCTTAAAGCTGATGATATTTGAAAAGCCATAGAAATGATAATACTAAAACTACTTAAAAATCTTTAGGCTAATGCTAACTTTAGCAGTTATAACTGCTCTTCTAGCATCCTGATTGTTCACTCATCCAATGAATTGATGAAAATCATGGAAGCATCACTATGATGGTTATTTTTAAGCTATTATTAAAATTTGTTGGTCTTATTCAAAGCTTAGTAGTCAAATAACACATCAGAACACTGTGTTTTTGTCATAAGAGCTTAACATGGAGAGGGGGCAAGGGAGGGAAGTAGTGGTCAGAGAAATCTGTACTGACCTCAGGCCTCAATGAAGAGCAACCAAACAAACATTACCTCTTCTGTTTGTGAGCAGCCCTCCAGAATTCAGAGAGTTTTTTTCAGGGCACCAAGATTTTCACATGCATAAGTATTTCAGATATGAGCTTAAATTCTCAGAGCCTGCCAAAGTACCTGTATCCAGACACCATGCAAGCCGAACAGGAATTTTGCTACACACCCTGCAGCTACATGTGCTCCCCATGGACTCCCTCTAACAAGTTCACTTCAAATTCAGAAGAAAGAGTCTGGAATATTGGGGTTATAATCAGCAATTCCAAAGACATTTTTGCACACAGTACAAGTTCAAGAGGAGATGTGTCCCCTGTAGATGGCAGTATCTTATCACATTGTCCCGATGGGAAAGTAATTCCCCAAGTTTTTATTCTTGATGGCGAAGCAGGGGGAATAGAGGCTAAACCAGAAGCCCCATTTATGACACTAGCGAGCCAAAACCTGGGATCTTTCAGAAGCTGTTCATTGCTAGTGAGCTCTGCAGGGTTGGATTGTGATTGTTATGTTTTTATTTTTTTTTTTCCTACTGCACTTCTTTACCATTAGAAAGTTTATTGCCCTTATTACCCCTTTTTACAACCAGGGTACCACACCTGGACAGCAGTAAGCTTCATGGGCAAATCAATTTGCCAGCACCATGAGCCTGACTCTACACTTGGTTCTGATACTTTGGGGCAAAGGTTGAAGTATTTCCTAGAAAACAGAGATCCCTGCTAGCACAGGCTGAGCGTTTGTGGATTTTCTGTGCAGCCAGAGAGCAGGATACTTCAACTCAATCTCCTTTGCAAGGGCGTTTGCATTCATGGGTCCCCCCATGGCACAGCATAGAAAAAGAGATTTTTTACTGCAGTTGCCAAGACCAGAAACCCTAGCTTTATATGCTATTTCATTATTTCCTATAATTAAACACATAAGCAGCTTCACTTCAAAACACAATGAACTCCTTCAAACTCAGTCTACCACTGTCAATCTCATTCATAATGACTTGTTCAGGTGCCACATTTCAAAGAAATTATGTAATTGCTTTGCATAAACTGTGCACCTGCCTTTGAATTCATAATATGTTTTTGTATAAATTATAATAATTTTCAATATACTATAGAAGAAGCCATATAAAGATGCACTGTGAACAATAAGAAAAGTAAACTAACTGCAACATAAGAAACACCTCTTAAAAAAAGGTATTACCCCCTTGAGACAGAAACACATCCCTCAAATAAGTGGAGAATAATGGTTATACAAAACAGGGAAATCCAGTATCATTAAAGCAAATTTGTCACAGAGGCAGACAAAAAACTTATGTGAGAAATAACTTCAGAGATGACAAAATCTTCATAAAGAGAAAGGTGGGCAGGCACACACAACAGCTACTCATCAAAAATTAGAATGGCCTTTCACCAGGAAGGACTCCAGTTTGGAAACATTTACAAAAGGGGAATCATAGAAGAATAAGTCATATTCTTGCACCACAAAATGACAGTTCAGGGGCAGGGGGGTAAAGTAGGGTATCTCAGCATTCTAAAGTGGGTGACTCCATGACACAAACTGTACTCATTGCTAGGACATAGACATGCCTGCCATCAGAATTTGCAGGTTTTGTACTTCTATTTCGATTATTTTATTAAAATGAGACATGAAGTTAAATGTTAGATTCAGTAGCTCAATTTCAACTATCAATTTTCATCTCAAAGCCTTTAATTAATCAGTTAACTCTTTTTAAAGGTAATTCAGGATTTTTATTTCCCTCTTTCCACTATTCTTTCCAAGCTCACTGCTTAACATATCCAGAGAAATCACTCTCCCTTAGAAATCTCCATTTTTAAGGCAACCTTTACTGCTATTTATTTATTGCAGATGATGGATACATTTAAGAAATTTCTTTTGCTCTCCCATAATTTATCCCTTAGGAGAAGCAGCTGTATTTTCCCATTTGTCTCCCTGTGTAGCCACTCCTATTTACATCCTAGCAAGCAATCTCAGACATTATAACTTCTCTTACTTCAAATAATATCCATTTTGGGATCTTTGAGGTAGTTGACAAACCAATGTAACTCATTTCAATAGTGACTTATCTTCTAGGTATAGATGACTGCTATACTGAATTATTTAGCTTGAAATAAAACGATTTAAAAGAGAAGATAACAGTTCTCACAAAACTGATGCTGTCAAGGCAAGGAGAAAAACAGGAAGTTACTCTGACCAGTAGAAAGGATGTCTGCATGACACAATGCAAGAAGATGCATTTCACAGAACTTCCACTTCATCCAATGTAGTGCTCAAAATCCTTGGTATGAAGGAGCCAGGGTACTGGAGGGATGACTTCCAAATGGAGCATGTGAGTGCAGTCATAGATAAAAGCATCTCCATGAATCCAGTTTTGCTTTGCTTGCATGCAAGACCTTTCCTTTACCCATGAAACTATCTTTTTCTGAATCCAGGATTCTCACTTGAACCCTTCAGACACCCTTCCCTTTCCTGATGTGGGGGGAGTGTAATCAGCTGTGTGGTGCTTAGCTGCCAGCTGTGCTTAAACCTCTGCATTACACCATGCTGTTAACTGGATTGGAAATCAACCTGACCATGTTTCTGCCTCTGAAAAAATACACCCACCTGCAGAACTCTTGGTATTAAAAGGAGAAAGAAAAATTTACCAAAAGAACACTGCATTAGTTATCTGCCTTAGGTTTTTCAATATATTTGACTTAATAAAAGCCCAATAAATTTGACAGTAATTATCACTGCACCAACTCCTGTACTGCACAATAAACCTATCACTAAGTTCCTGAACTTTATCATTCTGTAGGAAAGAACGAGTGCATTTAGGTCGGTAATTTTTGGAATTTTTTTGGCTCTTTGCTATGACCAGTAAAACTTTATATATGTCTTACTGGAGCAGTTTGGAAGAATAATACTACAGCTGTAGAGTCTCCATGTTCACATCTCCATCTAGTGCTTGATCCCAGTTTGTAACTTGTCTCCTAAAGGGCTCAGTCTGAAGTGATTCAGATGCATACTTTGGAACTGCAGACCTCTGTTTTTAACTCCTCCTGAGCCACTGTTTTCCAGGGAACAGAGGTGAGAGCAGAGTAGAGGGAGGCCCTTGGCCATAGCACTGCTCACAGTGGCCCCAGTCTCCTCCTCAAGCAAAAACTGCGAATCCACATCCATGCTCCTCAACACCTTCCATAACTCGTGTTCCAGGTTTGCAAAGGGAGGTCTTGCTGGAATGTAGCTGAAAGCCGTGGAGAAGGCATCAGTGGAGCCTGTGTTAGCTCGAGACACTTTTCTACGGATCCCTCAACAGGGGAAACACGGAGGCTTGGCAAGAAAGCAGTGCCTGTGTGCTGCTGGAGCAAGGGCAGCCTGGGACAAGGGACCTGCCTGAGGCAGATTCCTGTCAATGCCCTCAGGTCTGAAGCAGACACCAGCAGGTACAACTATGCCTATAAGGATGCAGTGCTCTTGCTATTAAATAACTTATGTAAAACTATATCTACAACATATGCGTATAATTATGTAGATTGAATATATATATTTAATATATATCTAAACACACTCGGGATAAAAAAGACTTTCCAAAAGATAAGCAAGATTTTAAAAAAAACAGTATTTGAGAATAGTTTTTAAATTAAACCTAAGCCATTGTGTACCCTGGAGCCAAACTAATTCGAGCTTTTCCAAGCCCTTAATTTGTCACGCTCATAGCTCAATAAATAGTTACTGGATTAATTCCTTTCATTTAGGCTGCTTGTTCATCTGTTTTCCTACTTTGCTCATTTCTAGATCTTCCTGAAATTATGAATAAACACCATTATCACTGAACACCAAATGATGTTTCTATTTCTCTCCTTGTCTCTAACTACCCTCCCGTAAGTTACCAATATTCTCCTAAGAATCACTAAATGAGTCTGTCTCAGGAGAAATTCAGTGCCTTTTACGGTCAACACCACAGCTTGCATTTATTCTAACTCTCGCTCAGAACCTGGCACACATTTCCTAATATATGGCAATGTTTTGAAAGATCTCCTTAATGCTGTTCTTGCAAGTTACATTAGTGGCACTTCTGCTCGACCAGTAAATGCTGTGTATCAGAATCCATAAAATCTAATCTAATGCCTCACTTGGTGTGATCACAGTTGCAGATAAACAACCTAAATTTAATGGAATAGGTAAGATATTGAAAACATCACTCTACAATATTTAAAAAGAATCAGAATTGGTTAAAAATTAATCTTTGCAAAGAATGCTCCAGTCAGATTCACTGTGGCCACCTGCTGTGAGTGCCATAGCCACAAACACACACTAATGGCAGGAGCGTGTGATAAACCATGTTCCTCTCCTGGGCCAGCATTAACAGCTTTGAGCTCCACCCTTGAGCTCTATCCTTTGAGCTTCAGTTACCACTATTAGAATAAAAATGTGTGAATGGGAAAAGTGGTGGGGGTGGAGGGTTGTGAGTGGAAAGAGGTTGAGGTGCTTCAGCTCACTATTTTCCTAACAACCTTGTACAATGCAATTAACAGCACCTTTTATGCTGAAAACGCTGTTTGGGCCTAATGGTTCAGGTCTGTCTCTCCCTTCACTACATGTTGTAACAGCACCCTCTGCATCAACAACAGCTCTCTCCATTCTGAGAGGATTCATGTATCAAATCATCCATGCAGCGAACATTTTACAGGACTAAAGTCTTCCACTTACACACCTTAAATGGAGCTTATTGTGGGACTGCACAAGCCTCTACACAGTCTCAAGAGGAACAGCTGGAGAACAGGGGTGGGATTGCTTTTTTCAGTGACTGGTGGCTCTCAGGATGCCTCTGCTGTGCTGAGGTGCCCAGCTGCAGGAGAACAAGGGTGTGTGGACAATCAGGTCCTTTTCTCCATGGAGTTATCAACCTTGAGGACACTGGGACTCGTCCAACTCCCATTCCCGCTGAAGCATCCCACGGCTCTAGTAGCACCATGTCTTCATAACTACAGCCACCTCACCTTATTTAACTCACAAACTGACCCAGCAGTACTTTTAAACCCAATCAGAGTCTGTAGACCCCCACTGCAATTACTGGAAAGCTGCTGGAGAACCTCTGAAGTTATTTCTCAGCCAAACATTTATCCTTTACCGGAACACATATTTGTTCTGAATTTAAATAGCTTTTTCTCTTCCCAGCACAGCAAAACAAAAGCTCAAAAAGCAATCACTTTCTACAAGTGCATCAGAGGTCTAACAGTTACACCTTTTTTTTTTTTTTTCTTTTTCATGGCAAACCACCCGTTCACATTACTAGACCTTTTCTTTTTCTGTTCCCATTTGAACTCATCTTCTTAAACAATTCTGAGTAACCAGAATTGCAGTCAGATTTTCTGAGGAGTGTCACTACATTACTTTGCCCAACAACATTAACATTTCCTTTTCTCCCTTGAGAAGAAAACCCACATATTTTAATGCATCCTGAAGGATCACATTTGTCTTTCTTATGTCTCTGTCTCATTAGTGCCTGATTCTGTGAAAGAGTACACAAAGTCCTTTCCTCCCTCAGCCACTTCCAGCTGAGGAGCTTCACACTTAGTGCAGAAATCCCTATTGTTACTGTCAAAGGGCATGAATTTGCATTTTATATAACTGAATTACAATTTTATTGCCATTATTACGGTTCTCAGGTTCATCTAGTTCCTCCTTTGTGGTATTGTCATCCACCTTTGTACTGGACATATCCACATAAGCAATACTCATCTCCCCAGCTGCTCAGGGAAAGGCCCTGAATAGCAAAATCTTTCAGTCTGATAAATCTTTGACTCATTTACAAAAAAAATGAAGGATTTTTATAGCCATCCTTGTATGCAAACACACACAACTCAAATACTATTATATACAAAAAATCATAACATGCAAGTGATCTTGCAACTTGCTTTTACATTCAAGAACTATCAAACCATTGTGGATAGAGCTTTACATTTATGCCCTCTTTACTCAGATGTGATCTTCTTATAACAAGCACTTTGGGAATAGATCCTTATCAATGTACAATTCTTGAGTATTATTTTATTCCAATGTTAATGCTCTATTCCAGAAAGTAAATAGCAAAGAAAAAAAAAACCCATCTCAATTAAGAAACAACTGTTCTGACAGGCCAATGCACAAAGCAGGATCAAATTAGGCTCTCCACTAGGAAACAGTACAAGTCAGAAAGCACCGAAACTTGCAAGCTCAATTCAGTATGAATTAAAACACCTTGTGGGAACTCTGTAAATGGGTTTCTTGCTCAAATATCTGAAAACAGGGTTTCATCTGGCTGTTTGTTAGAATCAAGGGTCAGCTGGTATGAAAGGTTACACAAATTTAGTTTTTGTACTTTCCAGACATTGCAAGTTAGTTTTGTACAGGTGTTCTGCTTTGGTTTTTTTTTTTTTTTTTTTTTTTTTTAAACAAACACCAGAAAAGCCTTTTTTGCTTGAAACTTCATGGGTTTGTTATAAAAAAAAATTATGCTATGTCACCTTTTCACAGTTTCTTAGGGAGACATACCTCAAAAATAAATTCTACCTTAAGAATTTTTTTTTTGAACAACAGAACTGGGTGCTGGAATATCTTTCTCTGTTAACTGTATCCTCTTACATATTCTTAAAAGTGCATGCATGAAGTCAATTACAATCAGTCTCCAAGATTCAGTTTTTGAAAGCATCAGAAGTAACAGCATTTCCTGCAAAAGCAGGTGACTTGTTGAGAGGGAAAAGCTGCACCAAAGTTCCTCCAGAAGGCAAACAAAGTGACATTAAATCACAGGCTCCCCACACTTTCTTAGCTACTGTAGAAGTCGCCTGAATTTTTATAGAAACACAGGACTGTAAAAAACCAGCTACATTACAGTATAGTCCTCTGCACTTGTGGATAATCCTGAAACAGATGCCTACTTCCAAGGGCTCTGCAGAATACCTGGGCACATGGGTCCTCACACTCTGGTAATAAACAATCACAGACCTGTCCTGCTGGGAGACTCTTACGGTGAGCAACCCCCCAGCATGTTTGTCTAATGTGGAGGGATGTTTCTTGTCCTGCGAAGCCCTAACACTGCAAGGAGGATTTTAAGGGGGCCAGGCACCCTTCCCCAAGGGAACAGACTCCAGGTGTGCAAGTGGACTGCACACTTACACCACAGAGACACAGCACTAGGAAAGGGTTCCTGTATTCCAGGCACCAGCAGAAGAAGAGGGAAGGAAGCAAATGCTCCACTACTGACACCATTCTCTTATTAAAATTGCTTGATTTAATGGGGCAGAAATGTTACTATGATCCAATGTTAACGCTTAAATAAGAACTGCTGCTGAAACCAAATTTAAGAATGCATGACCTCAGGGCCTAAATATAAATGAAGCAAAAGGAATGTGCCTTTATTGCTCTGTTGTAGGGATAGCATAGGAATTCAAGTGGAAAAGAAAATGAAAAGTGAGGACTGTGGTGTTAGAAAATGATTTTTGAAAATGTGGTAGAAAGAATGGTTAAACTGACATTAATGGAGGTAGATGTCAAGCATCTTCAAGCACAGGCCCAAGCCTTTCATGCGATACAACCAGTGGAGATAAGGCAGAGAAGTCACATTTCTTTTACAGAATTAAACTAATATGATATATATTCAACTAGCAAACAGTACACTTCATTTATGTCTTCTGAATTATCCTTAACAACATCTAAATCCCAAACTAAATTGGCACCCTCTCTCTGGCCTGTGCCCTGGTAGTAACTTCCCAATACCTGTTTTTGATAGTGCCACCATCTGCATCACCCAATTGCAATCTGCAACTATCTTTTAATCCATCTGTCCCTCCTTCAAGTACAGAACCAGCCTGGGTCTTTATTCAGCCATGATGGGACAGCACTGCTTGCTACCAGTGCTCAAATGCATCTTCCCCAGGGTACAAAGAAGGTGCCAAAATTTGTCCTCCCTACCACGAAGCCCAGAGCCACTGACAGAGAGTCACAAAGCACCAAACACTCAAAGCTGCTGCACAGTGCATGCTATTTTCAGGCTGCAGGTTCTCCTGTAGATGTACTCTTGGTTGACTTGAAATCTCATTTTTAGAAAAGAACGTGTGCATTGTGCAATCCCATACTAACAGCATAACCAGGAGAACTAACATCACTTTGAGTTTTGTAATATATTAAATAAAGTCAGCTACTTCCTCTTCACAGAGGAGAGCTTAGACCTGTAGGTCTATTTAACACCTGGTTAAACACTACTTAACCTCACTGCACTAGCCCACTACTTTTCATAGAAGCTGAATTTTGGCTAATAATGTCCCAATTAAACAGCAGTCATTGTCATTCGCTATCATTAGGCTAAATTGGTTTCCTGGGAGATGTCCCAATAAAACAGCCATCCTGGTTAAATGCTTACCAGTTAAGTAAGATATGCAACACAGAAAAGGTTTTGTCAAAGAAGAAATTCAACTGCTTTTTACCCCATTCTATGTAGATAATTTGCCAACAATTTTAAGATCACACACACTGAAGCACAGAAACTTTGACTATTAGTTTTCAAATATACGGGTATGTGTGTGCTCTAGCAGGCAGTAAACAACATCTGTGTGTAAATCCCATTTCCTTGCAGAGCCAGGACAAAGTGTAGCTCAAACTTATATAATATATGCCCTGTGAGAGGAGANTGTGTAAATCCCATTTCCTTGCAGAGCCAGGACTTTGTGTAGCTCAAACTTATATAATATATGCCCTGTGAGAGGAGAAATAACAAAATGTTGTAGGAAAAAAAATTAGAAGTAGCTCTGAAGTGTTCTGTGGGAGTAGGTTCAGAAGGCTAATTGAGAATGATCTGTGTTTAATATTAACAGCTGAGAAAAATGATTTCAAGATTATTTCACAGAAGCCTGGGTCTTCCTTTCCAAATCTGGCATTTGAAAGTGTCTACCCAGAGCTGCAATAAGCTGGGCACCCAAGGTAAGGCACAATTCATTTAAATTTAGCCATTTACAGCAAGATGTCTAACCTAAACCGGTTGTTGAGTATTTCTCTGATGTCAAAGCAAGGCACTTCTGGCTGCAAAATCATCATCTCTGATAGGAAGAATGAACAAATTTCTTCAGATACTGATTTCTCTCTAATCCTCATAGAGTGTGCTCATCCAAGTTAGGTAAGGCATTTTGTGCTATTAAACTCCACAGAAGCTGCCCTGAAGATCCGGCAGAACTGAGTAGGTGCCTTTCAATCCGTAGTCTTTTTATGAGATAGAGAAGAAACAAGCATCCCTGAGATTGGCAAATCCAATCATTCTAATATACAGGGCATGCAGGAAGCAGCACAGGCTAAAAAGGATGAGCTATACATCAATCTCACAGTGTCCTGGTCAGGCGAACAGGCCTGAAAGAAAACCAGCTTTTATACGATCATGTCAAATAGATATAATGCTGTGGACACACCGTCATGAAAAGGTACTAAAACACAGCTTTAATGTCAGAAAAAAGAGACAACTGTCTGTCTAACCCCATTTCCAAGTTAACACAACCTGATTTCTGGAAGACAACCTTTTGTAGGCTTTGTAAGGCAACGGGACCATGCTGTTGTCTACTTTTCACAAGGTGCAGTTATAGTCTGCACCGTGGCTTGCACTTCATGTCAGAAACAAAACTGAGCCAGGATTAAAGCAAAGTGAAGTAGTAAGTCCAAATCAAATCACACCTTCCTTGCACAGTTCTTGGAGCAGCCAATTTAATTGGAGCAGAGACTAACACACATCTAACTTCCCACTGTTGTAAAAATTCAGCTCAGCACTGGGCTCCATGGCCTGCAATCACAGATGCATGAAGCAAGTCAGACTTCTCAGCATCTCTTTTGTGGTCATGTCTTTTTAAGGTCTTTGGCCTTAAAAACCCAAAGAGATTTCACTAGTGCACCGGTAAGTGATATTTATAAAGCTTTCCTCAACAACCTGGAATAAAGAGACGGGATTTATATATTTTAAAGGAAACCCAAAGTTTTAGTACTATTTTATGTTTTTAGAGTTTGTAGCCTGTATGGTCTAAGCATTGAACTGGCCTCAGGACAGCTTCTGTACTTAGGTCAGCAAAAGGCTGGTCTTCTAACGAATTCTCCAATCCTTTCTTTCTTTCTTTAGTGACAAGAGTCAACAATGAGTTGCACTATTTGCAAATGCTGACTTCATGGAAATTAGGAAACAAGCAAACATAATAGGTTTTTTTAAATCGACTTTCTGAAAGGGAGAACTGGGAGAAGGTGCGAGCTTTGCTTGAAAACTTCTGCCAAAGAGGAAAAGGAAAAATTTAAACAATTTTTTCTGAGGTAAAAGTACAGTTGATTTTCCCTCAAGATAATGTAATATCTGGGACAACAGGGACACACCAGGAACACAAGAAGAGCTCAAGAAGCTCAATTTAAAAAGTCTGATGCTGGCATATAGTGCAAGTCTATACTGCTGCTTTATTCCATGTTTCTGCTTAGAGATATTAAGACCAAAAAATAACATGCTCAAGCAAATAGTCTCAGCTGAACATCTCCAAATTAAATCACCTGCATAGACTTTAATAAAAACAATTAACATCATCTTTTGTGCAACAATGCAACGTTCAACTGCAGGTACATCAAAATCCTGAACCATCATCCATAGTCCCTACAGTCTTGCAGTCAATTTAAAGACCATGAAGATTCTTTTTCCTGCTGCCTGTCCCTACCCCAAGACAAAGATCTCAGCACTTCCTAAGGTCTGAGGTCTGCACTGCAGGCTCTCCCCTTGGCCTCTCCCTGTCTGGGGTTGATCAGGCCATGTCTTTTGAAGAGGTGGATAACTTAGCCATCTTTCTCCCCCTCCCCAGTGCATAGCTAACTAGCATGAATCGAAATCCTGTCTTTCATCATTCTCACTCATCTGCCCCCCCGAAGTACATTTGTACCCATCTCCCTTGTTTTGTTTTCTCCTCCTCCTTTGGCTCCCTGCACTTTGGTATATTGTCCTCCTTGTGCCTGCCTCACTGACTCTGGTCAATGAAATGTGTTATAGACCTTATCTTCACTCTGCTCCACACCTGGGGATGACCTTATCTATTTATGTGGCAGTGCAAGGAACATGCCAAAACCTGTCTGAGCTTTTGCTAAGAATAACTAACATGTGATAGGTGCCCTGAGGTGAGAAATCCCACACCTTTCCTAGCAGTGAACCAGTTGTGTAACCACGATCTTATTGGTTGACATTGGGAAAACTTGTTTTAAATATTTTATCCAACAATATTAAGTAAAAAGTGAATGGTAAATCAAACACCAGCATTGAAAAATCAATTCACGTGCCCAAGTGTGTACAGTAAAAGATACTAAATTCCTTTCCCCTCTTAAGCACAGATAAAATAGAAAAGGCCAAAACCTACTTACAATTTACCTATTTTTACCTGTAAATTATTTTGAAGGCATCTAACCCTCCAGTTATTAGACATTCCTGATTACACTGAAGTTTTGATAGCAAAAACCTAATTATTCTGGAGACAACCACTTTCAACCTTTAATTTATATTTATACAAAAACCCCACATTAATACTCCAATGCTTGAAGCTTAACAATTCAAAGTCCCTGACAGATTAGTTAATCATTTTTCTGAAACACACCTACAAGAGACGAAGTCATAGGTCACACAGTTATGAACATTTTGAAAAATTAAATACAGTCATTACCAAGAAAAAGTAATCTCTTTGATGAAATTTTATACCAATCCAATCTTCAATTACTAACCACTCTTCCCTGAAAGGCTTGGAATGCTAAGTCCTGCTACCGCTGGGATTGCTACAGGTAAACAATGACTTTAGCATCAGTGATAGACGCTTATAGCATTTCTGCCCCAAATTTATGAGTCTGAGCAGTGCTGCCCGTATGCACAGCACTGAATGGATGGGCCTGGGATCTGCACCTGCAACGCATAGCTGAAATGGCACTGAGCACAAGCGCCACATCAAACAAAGGGCAAGATCTGGCCCAGTTTTTTAATAGATGATTAAATCACAGTTTTAATTTGCTCCCTGCACCTTCCTGAAAACTTCTGCTGTATTTAGCTATAGCTGCAAAAGCGTGTCATTTGTATTGCATGTTTGAGGAAAGGAGGCAAGTTAAACAAAAAGGAAAAAAAAGTCAGATGTTAGAGGATGCTCTTTGCTTAGATTTCTTAAGAGAAAACAGAATTTTCATGCTGGTGCAGCCCAGTAGCACTTGACAGCAACTTCCCCATGTCTAATCTTCCTATCTGTTCACATCATCTTTATTATTTATGCTAATAACATTGCACCACAACGATGTCTCTACTGAACACTAATGATATTGATCTGCAGAGGTTTATTTCAACAGTACCGTACATTAGGGGTGCCTTAATGAGAACTGTGATCTGCTATTTCTTACATTCTGTTGGTGTTTGTCTAATAAATTCTGCATCTTGAACATCCTATCAATACATGAGAAGGACTGCAAGCTGCTCATGCAAATTATTGTGTGAACTTCTGTCCTATTTCACCAGCAATAACTGCATAATAGATAAGTGCCTGAATTTTTAAGCTCATTGGAATATTTTTAATGTGAACTGACCTTTGCAATCAATTGCAGTTCATTCTGGTGCTTGCTTTAAAAATAACTGAAAGGATTAATGAGTTTGTGTAGCTTTTATGACAACTTGGGTATTCCTGGTTGAATAGGTCTTCTTTGCATGCCAACAATACAATTATAACAAGTTATGGTAATACATAGAAAATAAGGCACCAAATTTGGAATTAATTTTTCTAAATAAGGACATGGATGTGATATATACGGACAGTAAGAACAAGATAGAAGTTGGGGGGAAAAGAGTGCAATTTAAGACGAATCAATTTGCAAGTACCAAACTCCAGATGTTCAGGGCAATAACAAGTGTCATATATAGAATATAAAATTGATTTACTGACTGGCATAAGGGGTTGCATGTCCCACATCACCAGGGAGGAACAGCAGGTTTTATCAAGACTGATGTCCATTGCCCATTTTGCTTTCACTGCACTTTAATTATCAAATATTATGCTTGAACATGACAGACCTGAGCACTTTAAATCTGTTTGCTGCTTAGCATTTACACCCATCTTTAGTAAAAAGAATAAGGGTCGCATTTCCATTTAGCACTGATAATCTCATTTCACTCTTTCAGCACCTTTTCCTTTCCTTCTCCTCAGAGAACAGAGTGAACAAATTCTGATTCTACATTCCATGTGAAGTTAATGTAGGCAGAATATGCAACACTTCTGTGACATTTTACTACCTTTTTTCCTTAGGCAAAGTTCATCCCTGTGCAAAGGGTCAACATAAAGACTGTTCAGGTGCTACGTATGAAACTTGAGTGTTCAGTCTCTGTGCAATAATTTCAGCCAAAGTATATATTATACAGACATAATGTGAATTATGCTGCCTCTAACAGGCTCAAATACACGATTACTTTACCTACAGCTTTATAGAAGACAAAATGTGAGCACAAATATCAGTTCCAGAACTAGTGCTACATGCCAGAGCACAATATTCATGTACTCTGCTCTAAACACATCTCCTGCCAATTAAGACAGAACCTATGCTTGCAGCTGGTAAATGCAAGTAAAAATGCTGCTAGATGAGTTCCCAGTTCAGATAGAAAGTTTTGTCTCAAAATTTTAGAATCAGTTCTCAATCCCCTACGCTTTTCTGAAAATTATCACGTGCTACATGTCAACTTCTCTCTGTCAGCATAAACCCGTTTGAAAAGCATCAACTGGCCTAGCTCTGGCTATGTGAATAGAAGGATCATCACATGCACACACCCACTTTGGGTTAAATGATTACTAGCAGGTGATCCTGCATTGGCATGGAATCATAACCTGTCTTTCCACTGTTAACAATTTTAATGGTGTAGAGGATTCCCACATGAAAACACAATAACAATTTAATATCATAATGGCTACTCAAAACACTTCTAACCTCTCAGGGTGCATCAGTTTTGTGACAGGAGGAATATCTTATACAAATTGTGGATAACAGCTCAGTGCACTGAGGTTCTCTGTTCCCTTCCCTTTGTTGATAAACAGAAGAATTTGCAAGCCTTTAAATCAGGAACTCCAAATCATCTTCCTTCATCAGAAGTGACTTAAGTGTCTAGATCCAGGATTTATAGGCACGATCCCTCTACCTGACAACACACCTGGAGGATTATTGCACTCACTCCCAGTTTGGAAAGTGATTCTGCACTTGAATATCACGTTCAATATATCTTCTCTTAGCAAAATCAGTGAGAGAACTGGGGATAGAAAAGGGTTGGCAAGTAAGGGTGTAAATTCTTATAGAGAGGCTAAAGTTGCTAGCAGGGGTGCTTGTCTGACTGCACAGGTGCTAGACAGCTAAAAAGCCAACAGGGAGGATCAGGAATAAAGGACATGGCAGAAATCACACAGGCCTGCATGTCCCCCATAACACTTCACTGCAACTCCACATACCTGCAAAACTAAATACGCTCCTTGTGAACTGTATCACGTGGCTTCTCAAAATACAAGCAAAGGAGAAACCTGTGTTATTCATGTCCAATTTTCTACGTTCACTCCAAATAAAACATGACAGTGAATTTGTCAACTACATACAATTTTATCAAAATGGAGGATTTCCTTGCAAGTATTTTTGATCCTTTGTTTTCAATAGAAGAGTAAAACAGTTTTAAGAAAAAAATTAAGTTTCTAGCTTAATGAAAGAGTTTAATAGGTCCTCGACCAAGGAGAGGCATAAAAGGGAGAGAACAAATGGGAAAACTGTGCAAAATATTGGTATTTACATTCCAACCTCCATCATGTAGAAAGCAGCAGGTTCCCATAAACATTAGCACGGGATGCTTACCAAAATTGAAGCAGCATTGGAAGTATCAAATGAAGACTTATGCAACATCTAAACAGACTACAAAAAACTACTTTGTCTTTTTCACCTTTGCAACTCACAGATCCCTTGACAATGAGAACGGATGGTAACAAATGGGCACCCTGCTTCTCTAGGAAGCAAGGCTTCAGCAGCAACCTAACTTTTCATCAATCCATTTATAGGCAGCAGCACCAACTTTTCCCATTTCACCACTGAACTGCCAAAAAAATAAGCTAAATCTGTAGTTTGATGTCTTCTAGAAACTGAAGTTCTTGCATAAAAATAATCAGTTGCACTAAATGTGAGCAAATACTACAACAACAAATAGCTGGGTAAAAAATTGCTGTAGTCACATAATTAAAAAAGTAGAACAAATTTACACTTGAAGATTTTATTGTATATTAACTTTGTTTTCTTTCTTCCTATGGTGAAGCTCTTCAAAATGAAAGAGATAGGTTGATGCATCTGGACAATAATTCAATAGCACAACAATGTTTATTACAGCTTCTATAAAAATCAAAGGACTTTGTTACCTCTCCAATAACATCAACAATTATGCTAACACAATAACAGTAACTGTGGAGGTTAATTAGAAGTGTGCCTTCAAACACTGTGTACACAATTGGCACAATTTGCTTTCCTGTTGTGTTGTCTGGGCAGAACTTTCCTGAAACCTCTCCTTGAGGAGAGAAAATTTTCTCCTGATATAAAACAGATTCGCACATCCCTTGAACTCCATAAACTTGTTTGTGTGTCCTGGTAGCCCCGTGGTAGCCCTGTTCTCAGAGAAACTTATGGAAATTGGGTTTAGCTCTAGAATATTCTGAAAAAGCTGTGAACTTCACAGAAGCCCTTCTGTCCTACTGTTGAGCATGTGAACTACTGAGGAGAGACCAAAAGGTAAAATGTTTACACTTTGTATCCCTTAACAGTTTTCAAAGCATCTGTGCACTAATTTAAACTGTGGAGTCAAGAGGAGGCAAGGAAGGCATTACAAAGCAAACAAAAGGACTCCACTTTTCCTTTCCTCCATAATTTTACTAAAAGTGTGAAAATGCTACTGGAAATGTCTAAGTGTTAAACTCTCCATAGGTATTCCTATAAAACTGGCACATAATGTTCTTATGGGCATGTGTTACTAGAATACAAAACTACCCAGTATAAAAGCGTTGCATGATACTTTCTGGTTTTCATTAGTCCTATATCACCTATAAAGAATTTTAGTTTTTTTCAAGAAACCAGCATGACTAGTACTGGGTTTATTTTTCTGATGCAACAAGGTAAACTAACTGAAGGACTAGTTGTATCTGAAGAGTTGAATCAAGATGAATTATACACTTAATATTTCTATATTTGAAGTATTAAATTGTTGTTTAAGAAATTAATCACTGTCTAAATGCTACCATGGTCCCCTTCACTGGCATGTTATCATGCCTTAAATGTCTAATAAGGCAAATGTGCTTAGCAGCCAAAAAATCATTCTTGCACAGACTCTATAAACACACAACTGCCAAACAGTGCAAAATAGGAGGGATAGTTTCTCATAAGAGATCCTAAAACACAAAAAGAAACTGTAAGCTCAAGAGGATATAATTCAACCTAAGGATGCTGCTGCTTGTTCACGACGAGCCAGGTGTTACTTTCACAAGGGTTTTCTTGCTGGAAATCAGCAAGTATCCTCAGCTGGCAGGGCAAAGGGAGGGCGTCACAGAAGAAACCACATGGGGCCAAGACAAAAGTACCATGGGACAGGCCAGGAGCAACCAGGAGGCCCAGGAAAATCAGGCTTGGCACAAGGAGAGTCTCTGCCTTGCTGCAGTTGCTGACCCACACGCTCCTGGTCCCTTCCCAGCGGCAGGCACCAGGGCTTTCACAGAGGCAGGAAAACCAGAGCTACCCTTCTGCTGGACAGCAAATCCCCAATTTAAAGTACAGATTATGTATTTTGGAGTAGAGATTTGAGCTGACACCCTATTAGCATTCTCAGCCTGCCATTAGTTCAAAGCTGTAACCCCTTAGATCAAACTTATGTAAAACACAGTGATTAAAGTCTAGAGCTTAAATCACTTAAAACAGTTTACCTATAAAAGAATCAATACCTTCTGTATTTTGATTTTGTTTGTCTTCATATTACTTGGGAAAAAAAGTAGTTTATACCTTATCTGAGCACCTTGGTGAATTTTACAAGTTGTCTTTTTTTTAAATAGCACCTTTTATTGCTGTCACAGGTCAAAAGGTAAAGTCTCCTTGCTGCAACGTATTTGATGAGATAAATTGGTACCTATGCTGATGTGAAAACTGGGAAATATGCTGCTAAAAGGGACTGGAGTGGCACAGCTCTACCAGAATGTGGGAAAAAACTCTGACAGCTTCAGATTTCACACCAACCCATGTAAACCCACAAATTTTCTGTGTGAGCATACAGATATATACATGTGTGTGTAAATATATATATATATATATATATACAGGATTACAAAATGGCAGCTGTAAGGAAAGATGCAGCACTCAAGGATAACACAACCATTATTTTGAGGTTCTAATCACAAAGTTTTAATTAGATCAAAACGCTGCATATTAAGCACATGGATAGAGTTACCAACTGTACCACTCAGTACTCCAGAGGTGTTCACTTGCCACGTGAACTTTGCATGGATGCACTGATAATTTTATGATCTATTTTGCTTCTTAGACAATGAAATGCTACCAGATTCCCATATGGTAATGCCTAAAAATAACTCTACACCACTAAGGCTCTGACAGAGCTATATTACAGTGTTAGAATAGTTTAGTATCCCCAGATGACAAGAGTCAATTAATGCATGAATAAAGATCTAGTGCCTCTTGAGCAAAGTTTTTATAAATAAAAAATTTCAATCTTCCTTTCTGTGCAGTTTGATTAAGAAAGAAATGGTTTTCTAATCAACTCTAAAAACTGAGACAGAAATGTGCCTAAAGGAACCAGCTGCCTATTAAATAAATGTGCATCTTTAATCCAGAAAAAAACTAGATAATCCATCATAATAGCAGGGACAGAACAATATTTCTTTCAGAGGAGGAAAGAAGGAGGTTCAAAGTAAAAAAAAAACTTAGTTGTGTAAACATACAGAAACACACATCAAGAAGGTTTTATTCCAAACCAAACAAAAATATCTATAATCTCGTTTTTGAATGTGGTTCTATTAGTAAATCAAGGAACAGAACTGCATAAACCTGAAGTATTGCCTAGAAAGGTCTGACATTAATCTATCTCTTTGGGAGTACTCAGATAAGCTTGTTGTGGCTTTTTTTCCCCCCCAAACTTTCATTCTTCTTTCTAGTAATGGGCACATCCAAGCATATTAGGTATTGAGGTTTCAATAATCATGTTATCTTTTCCCAAAGTATGTGATGGAACTCGCTGTCTGAAACTCAATTAATAAAATCTACCCTTTAATTAACCTATTAAGTTGTTAAATGCTTAAAGAATTGCTTTAGTACTTTATAAAAGCTACAGCTATGTAATAGCTAATAAATACCATTGACATGACATCATGCGTAATTAAAGAAACAGTGGGAAAAATATGATCAATGCAATACTGACTGAAAGTCTGTCATGGAATAGGAATAAATAAATGAACAAATGCCACATTGCAGGTAAGAATTTTTTCCCAAATAAGTATCTATGTCTACAGAGGATCACAGCATGAACATTTGGCAATTATTTGCAAAAAAGTATCTATTTCAAGGGCAGTGTAGGACCAGGAATTGGTAGTTCCCAAGAAGAAAGCAGTGCGCGACTACAGCTTCAGCTACAGCTCGCTTGAGCCAGATGCACCCACCCAACATCCATCTGTCTGGACAGGGGCTGCCAGACACGCCCCTGGCTGGGAAAAAGGAGCCCCAGTAAGGCTCATAATCAGAGCCTGAGCATCAATAACATCACACCTGGCACGGGGCTAAATGCCTAGAGGAAAACTGGGGAGCTCTTCAACTTTTGTGAGGTGTCAGGATAACAGAAGCAGCAGCAGCTGCCATCACGAGTGACTGAGGGAGCAGAGAAAGGTCACACATGAGTTCAAAGGGACTGTAGCTTCTCTTCTGGAGAAATCCCACATTTCACACTTCCGAGTAATCCCAAATTACCTTAAATCTTGACAGCAGCTCTCAGCTTTTTATTACACAAATCAGAAATCCTACATACCACCTTCCAGAACACGTGGGAGAACTTATTACAGCTGGTTAATTTTCTTAGCAGATGTCTACTGAGAAACCCTCTCAGTGAAGTTATTCTCATCTGTCACATTTTTTTTTTCTCTTAGCCTCTAAATTCCTTACCAAGAAGCCAGCAACTGTCTTAGAAATCCATGTCTGGACAAAATTACAACGATCTGAGAGAAGTTCAACCTGGAAAACAATGTTGTTTCCCATCCATTCAATGACCCTGCCATCTGAAATCTCTTGTTGCAGCAAGTCATTTCTTTCTGCAACATCATCCTAGATTTTTATCTATCTACACCTGAGAAGATAAAATGCAATTATAATAGCAACATTTTTCCTTTGCACACAGTCTACAAAAGTTAAGAGATGTTTTGCCAGGTCCCCAGTGGAGTAAGAGATACTGTCAAAATGAATTTTTTGGCAGTAGCTTTGGATATTTGTTTGTCTAGAAAATTGACTAAATATGTAAGGGGGATTTCTTTTTTTTCAACACATCTGAAACAGCTACAGCAGAAAAACTTTAAAACACAGATATACCCCAGTTGCAGTATCTAATTAAGACAGTGGATTGCAGCACAAAAATGATGGTAATTAGGAATTATATCATCATCTGTTTCAATGCTGAAAATATTTACAAACCACAGGATGCTGCTGCCTCAGGAATTAAATTTCAAGAGAAGTGCTTCAGTATCAGCCATACTCATCTTATGAGAAAATCTGAATGTCAGACATATCTAAACTGAAAACCAGAAAAACTTCACCTTAAATTTCTTTCAGTCCATTCACAGGAAGGTGACAGATAAGGGCTTGGAATGAAGAGCCTATTCAGCCACGTAATATAAGTTGCATCTTGTCAACATGAAAAGCAAAAGACAGGCTATCTATACTGCAATATCACTGTCATACACATTTTTTTTTTTGCAGTGCCAGAGATATTTTAAAGGGAGATTTGGCTTTTTGAACACCTTTAATAGGCTTCCTCAGAGTTTTAATTAGTAGGAGATCCAAGCAGTAGCTGACAGCTGGCAGAATCTCCTGTCGTGAGTTAAAGTCAACCTAATTAAGATTCCGGAAGGAAAACATATTCTTCCCAACACCCTTAATCAGTCAGGCTTGGTTGAAAATGCAACACGGAACCTTTTGCCTTGACAACAACATAACCTTCGAAATATGGCACTTCCAAACAACAATAGAAGTGGAGTGATTTCTTCATATGGAAATTTAGTAAAACTCCCACTAAAGCTGTGAAGTGCATTCTCCACCTTCCCCTTAATAAATGTTAATATAATTTAGGATTATTTGTCATACTTAAGATGTGACATTTCATGACTGAGACATTTTGTGCTATCAGAATCACAGACAGTGACATATAAGCTGCCCCTAAGAGATGAAGCAACTTTTTTTTTCCTGACACTTGTAAAATTATCTAACTATTTACAGTTTGAGGGGAAATACAACTAGAACATTCAGGTTGAGCCAGATCTACATAAGCAAAAGGAGATTTGCCTTCATCACAAGCCAAAGGCTGTCTTGTCAGCTCAGGTTCAGGTGCCAGCCTGAACCTCCAGGTGTCTGTGCCCTTTGTGCTCTGCTCTGTCTGGAGAGAGCTGGCTCTCAGGGCAAAGATATCCTGGCAGTCAAACTTGACCTCTAAAGCAGTATAGCCATTGCTACCTCAAACTCTGGGGTTCTGCAACCTTAATCCAAGCTTTAGTACAGCAAGCAGAAGTCTGTTTACTGTTCCCCGTTGGTTTTGTTTGGGGTTTTTTATGTGAACTGATGATGCATTTTGGTGGCAAATACTAATATCAGATTTGCCTGCTTGTTTACCTAAAATCATTACTGCCTACAACCAATTCCAAACACCTGGCCCACTCCTAGCATGTCAGACTGCAGAGAGATGAAGAAGATCTGGAAAATAACTCAGGTAAAAATAAACACCCCAGCATAAAGCACTGTCAGAGTAAGGGTTGCCTTGAAGATTAATACAGCTCCTAGCAAGTCCAAGCACTACAGCAGACCAAGACAGATTTGAATAGAAACCTCACTTAAAATTACAACATAAAGTCCCCACTGTCTTGTCTTTCCACAGCCTTTCTCTACCATGCATTCACTTACACCTCAGAAATAACTTATAAACTGACTTTCTACTCATGCTGCACATGCCCTGGTTCTTCACTGCCATATGCAATGTACAATGAACCTCTTTGCAAATGTAATAATATCACAGCCGTTCTAGTGTCATCACATATTATAGTCCATTTAGACAGTTGTAAATGACTGCAGAAGGTACAAGGCAGTCAGGAATCAGGCCTATGTACTTAGAGTGATTACAATGACTATGACAATAATCCCTCTCTTTGTAAAACAAAATCCCAGGAAATGTGTATACACGGAGGTTAAAGCCTCTTGGAGCAGCTGCTAAGATGCTGCTTAGACTACTCAATTATGCTATTAAACCAGCAGCAGCCACCCAGGTGATTTGATTCTCAGCACAGAAGCTGTGAAGTACAAAGTAGACGATGCTGATTTTAATAGGAGATCTAAGGCAGTCCGGCCAGCACAAGGTGCAACCACCATGAAAGAAGCTGTGCCAGCAAACTCTTCTTTCTGTTCCCCCAGTCACACCTGAATAATCTAAACAACAAAAGTAATTGTGGCAGCTAACATCCCAGACCTATCAAGTGACTCATGAAAGGCACAGGGAGCTCTGAGGAAAAGCACTGGAAGCAATTGTTCAGCATGCTGCCATTTTGTACTGTGATAACAAAATCAGTAGCAAAGCTACCCTTGAAGTCCAAGACAGCATTATTAATATTAATATTTAAATTGGTCCAGTCTTATTTATCTTTTGGAGAGTGCTTTCAGACCTGCAGGATATACCTCTCCCAGCAAAGAACAGGGAAGAGCTGCCTTTTTTCTCCTGATGTATTGCTCTTTAGATATTCAGATGGGTAGCTACAGGGCCACAGCCAGGACAGCTGCATTTCCATTAAGTTACCATATTCTATAGACAGGCAGTCTCCTTGTTTTTCACATTCAGTACTCCACATTTCCTTTTTAAAGTCAGCTAATTTTACTTCTGCCTTTTTCACTTCAGCTCAATATCTAAGTTACAGTTCCAAGTCCAGTGCAATTAACATCTTACTCTCTGTCCTTCTACCACTATGTTTTCCTCTGCAAAGCCACAGCACACAATTTATTTCCATTACTGGAACACCCTTCCTGACTGAAGCTGCTGTGACAGTCACACCGAGCACACAGTTACAACTCTTCCACTTCTACCCTCACCTCTGCCAGCAGGCAGCAATGACAATTCTCTTAGCATTAGCCCTCTCCCATCCTCCTCATCTGTCCACAGGCTGCCCCAGTTTTCCCTGAGCCCTGAATATCATCCCCCAGACCAAACTTTCCACCTGCTCATCTTGTGAGGACTTTACCTGCACCTCTACAAGTGCTCTAACTAGGACACGCATCTTCTTGTAGAATTAACAAAGCGAAGACCAAAATTTAAATGAAGCAGAAAATACAACACACAGTTGTTGCATAAGACTTAATTAGTAACTACCTTTATGCTGGTACAATGTCACTGACTTAATCAAGTTATTTTGGAGGCCAAAAATCCCTGCTGACATTTCATCTCATCTCTACAGCACACCACCTAAACCCACATGCTTTTACAGACAAACAAATGAAAAAAAAAGCTAGACTTTCTTAGGAGAAAGAGCAAATTAGGAAGGAACTACAAAGCCTTTCAGAAAATTTCATGCTTCAGGACATTGACTTAAAACAGACCAAAAAGTCTCCAAAACCCAACCAGGCAGATGCAGATCTGAACCCCTACCCTGGGGAAATTACTGCCCCTCTTCACTTGAGGAGGCCTCAAGCCATGCTTTGATGAGGCAATAAAGGCAGAAACTAACACAAAAAACCCTAGGTTTCAAAAACACGTAAAGAAAACAGGGAGATACCTGCGTGTTTGAGAGTCCTTCCCACCGCAGGTCACCACATGACGGATCCAGGAGCAGGGCTGCAGCCAGAGGCACCTGGATGAAGCTGGGGGAAAAGAACTTCACATGCAGCAGCAGGGGCTGGCATGGGACAAAGGCACCATGAGGCAGGGGTCACTGAGCCAGGAGTGGTTTGAAGACAACTCAGAAGCCCAAAGGAGAGTCCGAGATTAGAAGAGAGGCTGGGAGACCCTTAAGTACATCCAGGTGGAGCCAATCATGGTCAGTAGCACCCCGTGCCCAGGTGAGGACAGTCAGGGTCAGTAGCACCCCGTGCCCAGGTGAGGACAGTCAGGGTGAGTAGCACCCCATGCCCAGGTGAGGACAGTCAGGGTCAGTAGCACCCCATGCCCAGGTGAGGACAGTCAGGGTCAGTAACACCCCCAGCCCAGGTGAGGACAGTCAGGGTCAGTAACAACCCCAGCCCAGGTGAGGACAGTCAGGGTCAGTAACAACCCCAGCCCAGGTGAGGACAGTCAGGGTCAGTAACAACCCCTGCTGGGCACTTAGCACCATCACAAAATGCAGTTATTTCCCCAGGTGGAGTTGCAGTTGTCACAAACGAGCAGCCTGACTTCAACAATATAATTTCCAAGCATTAAAGCCCCCTAGTGCTCTTTACCAAGGCGCTTGCTGTTGTTGTACAACTTTGTTCTTATTTATGGTTGAAAGGGATGTCAGAAATTTGGTACACCTAAATTAAACCCTAATTTTCATCCCAAGTGCGTGCCAAAAGCATGAGTCACACACATTGCACCTTCCACACCTCACACACCAAGAGGGCTGAAACAGCCTTCATGGGGCAAGGTAAGAAGCATTCCTCATCACCTTTACAGTGACAAAAAAACGTGTAGGTGGCTTTACAAATATTTATTTGGGGCTCGAAAATGAGTCTACAGCCCGCTTGAAAGTACCCACAGGATTTTTCTGTCTCACAAATCGAGAAACAAAGGAATTCAATAATCAAGGAGAAGATGCTAAGCTGGTGTAAAGAACTTTAGCTCCCCAATTTAGGTGCTGTGATGAAGGATTTGCATGACCCAGGACTTGGCACAGAGAACATCTGATTGATGCCAACAGATTTACACACATATTTCCATGCAGAAATATTAACTAGGAGATTGGAATTGAAGTATTTAGGATTATAAAGTGATACAAATCAAACAAGAATCCAAAGTAAAGCATTTTCCAATTTAAACGGCTCCAGTGTGGAAAATCTCCCACCCTGAATTGTCATTTTTTGAATAGTATCAAAGATTCTCTCTTCTATAGGTTTTAGTTTGTTGAACTACTTGTCTACACAATTTGATGGCCTGCCAGAAAAAGTGAACAACAATTGATGCCTTAGAGGACTTTCTGCCCTCTTACAGCTGCTCTGCTTGCATGAAGCAGCACAAAACCTGAGGATATAGAGTTAAGTTTTTCCTGATCCCTCAGGCAATCAGTGTATTCCTTGGAGTATGAAATTTGATTACACTTATTATCTTAGCTTGCATAGCTCTGACTGTCCTTACTGCATATAAAATATTTCAGTCCTCTTAGAGATCCTGTACAGCACTTGAGAGCTTCCCCAGGCAGGAGTGGCAGGAGTTCCCCAGCAATAGGTGGACTGTGTTATGTGAGAGCCCACAACTCAAATGTCAAAATATTAGATTTTATCTATAAGAATTTACACCATGGTCCAAGGTGGAAGCACGTGATAATGAGGCAGCCTGGGGAAACTCTAACTGTTATTGTAATGCAGCACTTGTTCTAGAAGCAAAATATATTTATACTCCATCCTCAGTGGCTGTCAATGGAAGCCCTTTCAGGGACACTAATTTTAACCTCAAAATTTGATAAATGATTTTATACTTGGCAGAAAGAGAGAAACAGTCAATGGAACCTAACTGAATAAGAAATCACAAGATACCTGGAATGAAGAACATGTTTTTAATTGCTTACTTCACTCCCACCCTAATGTCTGTCTGTGATGGATGATGTGACAGCATAATCCTCACTAAATTCTAAGTAAATTAGAATTAGTAGAAGTGGCACTACATTTATCTTATTCAATAATGGTTCTTTGTTTCTTTTTGGTGTCATCCTTTGGTCTTCTAGTTGATGGCATTATTCAGTGTGAGGGATGAGATAAAAAGGCTGGAAGATTAATAGGGTAGAGGGAAGGGGTGAAGGCCAAGTGTTCTCATGACATGCAGATTAAGTGCGTTAAAGGATCACATTATGATCAAAATATGTCTTTCTCAATGACAGGATTTGCTAAATTACCCGGAGCAAGAAACTGTGCTTCTGAATGTAGCAGTTTTCTTTCATGCAGCTGACAAAGGCTCATGCACTAATAAGGGAAACTTGCTTTCGCTTTCTTTTCTTTCCACAAAACGCCTTACCTTGTTGCCCATTAAAGAGGTGAAGGATAACAAAGCAAAGTATTTAAGCAGTAGTGCATTTCAAGGTTCAGTGTAAAAGGAACCATGTCTGCTCAGTACTTTAAAAAAAAAAAATAAAAAAAGAAGGTAAATATGTTATTTGCTTTTGCAAGTTGTTCCAGGAAAAAGGCTTGGTCTTTTGACAGGGGCTGTCCAACAATATGTATAAATGCTCTCTCCTACATACCAGAATTACCTAGCTAATTCTGATAAATACTGGCTGGGAGAAAGCACAACATACTGAACCACAGAACACCACAACTGCAGGAAGGTTCCATTGTTCAGTGTCCAAATAAGCCACATTCACCACATTTGAGAATATAGCACTGACTCAAGTGGCATTGTAATTGTAAACTCATTTATTCAGCAAATGCATTGAATGCTGCAACTTTCATTTACTGTAGTACTACAAGAATGCCTCAAATATAGGAACAATTATTTAACAAAAAACATGCTGCCAAGGTTGAGAGAAATTAATTTGGAAACAAGTGGCATATTCATGAGTATGTTTCCTTTGCTATTTGTATGCCTCCAACGTGATCCTAATAAGCATTTTTGAGGAATAATTGACTTGGTCATTCAATCTGAACGTGTATTTGAAGGTTATTAAACTCAGACACATGTCCACAGAATTAATATCTTGAAAACTCAATTAAAATTGAAATACAAAATCAGTCATCTAATTCCTAATACAGTCATGCTGTCTCATGACAATAAAACAGAACAGCACTCACATCAGTTGCTGACACTGCATTCACTTCCTTCTCAAACCTCTTTTTCTTTTGCCTAATTCCCAGTTCAGTTACATCTACTTTTTGTTACAATCCTTAACACCTGCTGTCCTAAAAATCTTACTTTTGCTAAAGCTGCAAACCTCTGTGCATGTATGTATGTGAGCATATAAACAAATAAACAGCAGATTCAAATAAGCAGCTGATTCAAAACATGCTATTAAGAGGAAGAAATATTGGCGGCCATAGGTAGTGTTGTTAACAGTTTTTCTCCCTGTTGTTTGTGCAAATCTTTCCTGAAAAACTTGGGGACTCTAATCAAGTTCTCGTGGAAAAACTGTGCAAAGCTTTTTGACCTAAAAATGGATCTGAAGACAAAAGAGTTGAAGATTGAAACAATACCAAAAAAGCTCTGAATACCACCATGTACATCTATTGTGATATAAATAAGAGATATTAACAGTGCCAATTTGTTTGAAGCTTGTTTATGCTCACATTTAGATGCTGATCATTCTCTGGTAAAAGAAGGATTTAATTTAAGGTTTAATTCAATCTTAAACCTTAAATTAGTAAGACATCCAGTTTAAACACACCCCACATTAGTAACAGCTGTATAGTCAAACTATCACGGGGAAGGAGTGGTCTGTAGCATGAGGCACCTATGTCACACACAGCAGGATAAAAACCTCAACAAAAATCACTATTTTGTGGATGCAAAATCTTTGTTAAATCATATAAAATATGAATTTTGTGAATTTCTATGAATATAAAAGATCCACAAAAATAAAATATATTTTCAGGGTGACCAAGATCTACAGCTCAAGTTTATGTACCCTGAAAGATTTATGATCCAGTTAGATAGATGAAGATTCATGGCAGGAAATTTGAGTTGTCACAGTTGAAAAAGTGATGGATTGTCAGAAATAATAAATACTGTAAAATACTTCAGGTCTTATTAATTCTCAGATTTCATCTTAAGCATCAATAATTTCCATGTCTAAAAGCATAAATGCAATTAATTAAATTGCAGTTAAAGAATGTTCTCTTTCATCACACCAGATTAATTTATCTCAGACAGATTGTCTTCATATCCTTAATCCTAAAATGTAAAGAAATTAATGGGAACTTTCAAGCTGGGTAGCTCTGGACATGCAGTGCTACTTGGAGCTACTGTCCTTTTAAGTGACTCAACAAAGACTGAGTTAACAGTTTTTCCTGTGCTATTGTGAGTTTAAAAAATACTAAAATCATTCTGCAAAACAAGGCTGTAGTAACTGTGTTTTCCATTTTATTTTGAAACATTCGTATTCTCTTTTACTGACAACATAGACATTCTAATAAAGGAATGTATAAATCAGGTACAAATGCAAAGTAACTATAAAATGAGCTGGTTTATGCTAGGATTTTGCTATGAGGGTGCATCAACAACTTTGTAAATAATATATATGTAGCTATTTGCATAGCAAGCATAGAATTTTTAAAAGTAGCCAAGTGTTCTGGGAACACATTTTTCCTAGGAATTCCCTGTATTACTTTTCCTTATAATCCCTCTGTATAGTGGCACACTGATACCCAGGGAGCCCCTGCAGAGAGACCTCAACAAATTAGGCAGAGGGACAATCACCAACTGTATGAAATTTAACAAGGGCAAGTGCCAGATTCTGCACCTGGGATGGGCAACCCTGGGTGCATGGGCAGACTGGGGAATGAGAGGCTGGAGAGCAGCACCACAGAAAGGGAGCTGGGGGTCCTGGCTGATGGCAAATTGAACATGGGCCAGCAGTGCCCTGGCAGCCAGGAGGGCCTGCCCTGTCCTGGGGGGCACCAGGCACAGCATTGGGCAAGGAAGGGGATTGTCCCGCTCTGCTCTGCACTGGGGCGGCCTCACCTCCAGTGCTGGGGGCAGTTTTGGGTGGCACAGTGTAAAACAGACATTGAGCTGTTACAGAGTGTCCAAAGGAGGCCCATGAGGATGGTGAAGGGCCTGGAGGGGAAGCCATGAGGAGCAGCTGGGGACACTTGGTCTGTTCAGCCTGGAGGAGACCGAGGGGAGGCCTCACTGCAGTTACACCTTCCTCGTGAGGGGAAGAGGAGGGGCAGGCACTGATCTCTGTGGTGACAGTGACAGGACCCGAGGGAATGGCCTGAAGCTGTAGCAGGGGAGGTTTAGGTTGGATATCAGGAAAAGGTTCTTCACCCAGAGGGTGGCTGGGCACTGGAAGGGGCTCCCCAGGGCAGTGGTCACAGCACCAGCCTGACAGAGCTCAAGAAGCATTTGGACAATGCTCGCAGGCACAGGGTGTGACTCTTGGGGATGGTCCTGAGCAAGGCCAGGAGTTGGTCACGATAATTCTTGTCTCTTCCAGCTCAACATATTCTGTGATTCTGTGATATAACCTGTCAGTAGAGAGGCACTTTGGTTTGAGTGGAAAAATCCTTATTACTTATTTTCAACTGAAGTTACAAAAGATTGACCTGAAAAGAAGTTGTCCGACGAAGCATCACCTGCCCAGGGATATCACTGCTTTCCATTGCTGATAGAGCAGAAAGCAGAAACTCAGTTTAGGAAAACAGAGAGGTCCTGGCTCAGTGATGCTGAGGAACAGGTTTTGACTCCAAAAGAAGGTCTGCAGACACATTTGGAGAAAAGCAGCTGCACTGACTTCTAAGTAAGCGGCAATTCAGGGTCTGTGGAAGGATTTTGGTGCCAATGTGAACATTCTTCAGCCTCACAGATGCAATCTCCTGGAACCTGCTTTTGCAAATTACTAGATTGTGCATGCTTGTATATATTGTTGAGTATTCTGTTTATTTTCAAATCCTTAGCTGCTGTTACAATGAACATTGGACACCATATAAAAACATCAATAAGCTCATATAATGAAAAAAGTGGATATGCAGACATGTTTTTCCCAACTACTTTTTAAATTGTCTTCATTGCAGAAATGTTCTGTGACAATCTCTGAGAATAGCTAACCAACTAATACAACACTTTGTCTGACTGCTATAAGGACAGTATTACAAACCAATTTTTGTATCTGGCAGCAAATTGGATTTTGTTTGGGAAATTCAAGGCAATGATATTCACATTACACACATGTGCATATTTTTCCCCTGTATTTAATCTTTGTCAGAAAGATCTCATCTATTCAGGATGAAATTTCATTTCCATTTAATAAAAATGCAGGGATGCAAAGTTTACACTTGAAAAATGTCAAAAATAGACACTAAAGTGGTCATTCAGTTGTGTAACTTTTAATCAGGGAACTGGTATCACTTCAATACAGTCAAACCCAGTAAAATTGCTTTTCCTTCTATCAACTCTGAATTTGGATATTTGACTTCAAAAGCACTTTTAATAAAAGTTAAGGTACCACTGGCATACAAGGCTGGAGGTACAGATTAGAAATATTACTGAAGAGGAAAAATAGGCTGAAATAGCTGAGGCTTTGAGTGAGTGAGATCCAGGTTACTCCTGTTGGGGACACTACATTACTTTCAGGCACTGGACAAATCACTTAAGATTTCATGTTTTGGTCCTCAGGGATGAAAACAAATGAATCCTTTCTTTCTATCCTTATAGATGGTTGTTCCTTAGCTTTAAGAATTGTTTCTTACCTTATCAATCTATGTGTGCATGTGTACATATGCATGTGTATACATAATACATATTTAAATGGTCATCTAGACACATATATGTAATCTCCACTTGAAAAGCAAACTCTGGTGTGGATTCCAAGCACCAGTGTTATATAAAACAGAATTTAACTATCTCAATGCAGAAGCAAAGGAATATGGAAACAGAATTTCCCAGTTTTTCTGGGAAAATGTGCATGAGAATATCTATTTTTGTCTGCCTACATGGTTGCCCTGTGATTAATGCAAATTATAGTGAAAAGGCAGGGAAACATAAAGCCAGGCAACACATGGATAGCTCAAGATTTCTGACTTGGAAAAGGGAAAGTGAGCAACCTTTTTTCACTGCTGGTATTCTAATACAAAGACATACAACATATGAAGTGACATAATTTACTTTGACACACCATCATTATTTGTTATGATAAATTAATAAGCAGCACCTTTGGGTGCTGGCAATTCATTCAGTTCCTGTCACAGCTGATTAGAATTTCTGTCTAAGATGTAATAAAATGGAAAGTGCATTAATATATGATAGTTTCCTTTGCTTACTTAATGCAGAACAATTACTGCTTTTTCATTCCCCCAATCACAATTTTCTCATAAACGTTAAGCATTTCTACCTCTTGCTTACAGAGTTGAAATGGAAATGGTCATTACTCACGTTTTATTATTGCCCAGAGCTCTCAGTTACTGTGGAATAGAGGAGTAGTGGTGATTTAAATATGTAACATATAGTTTAACTAATCACATTTGTTCAAAAGATCTATGATTAGCATTATTAAAACAAAATCACAATGTCTGAACATTCTATAAATTTAATCTTAGAATTTTGTGCCCTTGCTAATGATATTCCAGTGCTGTGTACTGTAGACAACTTCTCATCAACTTGAATATTACAAGTATGAGTAGCATTCTTGAATCATCTGTATTCCACTCCAACAGCATTGGCCTTTGGAATATACGTTCAGGTAATCCTAAATTAATTTCTCACTCTTTACATACTGCAAAAATAAAAATACTTCAACTTAATTTTCAAAAACTGTTTTTGATTACCATCATCCTGTGAGATGTTGCAGATTTCTTTTCCAGTTACTACTGTACGTTATTGCTTAGTATCGCTCCTTTTTTAAGTTTACGGCTACTACATCTTTCCTTTGGAAATTGAGGGAATGCTCCCCTGTAGTAGGCATATAAATACTATAACCATTAACTTTCCATAGGGAACAACACTATCTTTGCTTTTATCTCTCAAATCTTCATTATAGGGCCTGATTCTATTCTAAGGTTACTTCATGTCATTCCAGCAATTTAAGAGTATTTTCATACTCTGTACAGACTATTTGCTGCTAAGGGCAGGTAAATGCTTACTGCACATGGGAACCAATGCCAAAGGGTTAAACGAAGGCCTAACTGAATTGTGATCAATGTAGCCACTGTCTTCAGTTAACCCAAAATCCCAATTTCTCTCCATTATTTATGCTGAAGATCTTCACTGTATACTGAACTTTTCCTGCTAACAGGCTTCTCTATAATAGAGATGAGTAGTGTGCTGTACTATCAGGAATCCCCTAGTTCTTCTGCTGGTGCTGATGTTCCACTGGGTCTTTTGATCAGTTAATGAAGCTTAATTTAGTAGGAGCTATAGGTGCTAAACATACTGAAAATCCAACCTTTTTGGTGGGTTTAAATCACCTAATTTCAGGGAGCTAGGCCTCCTGCACCACTTAGAAATTTCAGGCAATAGGCTTGCAGTTACATTATCAGGATTAATATGCTAATACAAGAAAATTTGCTAAGCATTACCATCCTATAGAACCACTTACACATAAACTTTAACTCAGACTTTCTGTGGGATATTTAAAACCACAAGAACAAAAAATTTGTGAACAGGCAGACATCTGCCTTCTCTACACTTCGGAGTCTGATTATGGGCGAACCATAACAAAAACCTAGAGAAACCTTTTCCATTAATATTTAGTGGAAGCATATTGTCTAGCGAAACACTTTAAGGGCTTTTATTTGCATAAGAATGTCTCATAGTCCTTAACAGATTTCATCTGGAGATTACCTTCGGGATTTTCTATTCTTCTCAGAAGCCAAAAAGGAAAGTAAAAGGGTTTGGCCAAGGTCAGACAGAAACTTGGGCTGAACTGCAAACTGAAATCCTTAAATGACATGTATTTTGCCTCCTACTAGTTTTTCTTCCACCATTCTGTGCTATAAGACACATTTTTTTTTCTGAAGTTATTATTGCCTTGCCGTTCTTGTGTCACAGAAATATACAGAGCATGAGACACTCAACAAAACGTGCAGCACACGTGGGGAACAGCAGTTTTCAGAAGCTGTAATTCAAAGGCTCCTAGAGAGAGCCTTATGCAGCTCCTCCCGGCACAGCTCTGTGCCAACTGCAGCCATCGAGGATGGCAGCATTCATTGCCCAAGCTGTTGTAGCCCCGAGGCAAAATCAAGGGAATTAAGCTTTTTAAGCTCATTTCTTGTAGGTGTTGCCCAGAAAGTTTCCTGCATATGATGAAGAGGTGGCCAGTGGCTCTCTTGGGAGAAGATCTCCTGTGTGTTACAAGCTTAGGCCAGCCCCAAAGTCTCATGGTCGCCCTCTGTGAAAAAGGCAGCACATTTTGTGATGTGCTACAAATACCACTGTTGGGAGCCTCAGATGTGATGGAGAATTGAACAGATGTACTTTTTATATATCTTTGGTAGAAAGTCAGCGTTTCATGGCACTGGTGCTTGGACCACTTCTCTTTCATTTAATTAAGAAATGATGAAATGTGGGGAGTGATGGATGGAAAGGGTCTGGTCCCAACCCCAACAAACTCAAGGGAATGACTCGTTCAGATAAATGGACACTGCATTAGGAGTTAAGTGCCACGTGGCTGTAGAGACTGCTGACACAATCACTGTAATTTCAGAAAATAGCTTGTTCTTAAGAGACACCCTGAAGTCTTCATGTGTTTAGAAAAAAGAGAAAGAAAGAAAGAAATCTTGCTCCTAAGTCTGTCTAATCTTCTTAACTGTATCAAAAGGCATGAGAAGATTTAGGAAAATGAAGCTCAGAGGAGAAGAAAGAGCCAGTCAAAGGATTTCTGAAAGGATTAAATATTAGTAGGGGATGATATGAAGGAATACAATAGAGCCACAAGGTTTGAAGATTTACCTGTTCTCTGCCATTAGGTGCAATGATTATTTCCTCATCCGCCATCGGGAAGAGATGCTTTGAGGGTAGAAAAGGCATTTTTGTAATCCTAACCATCACTCTTATTGTTATTATTAAACCCTTACATAAGGGAAATCCAATAGGTTCTTTGAAAAGCAAAGACTATATTAAAGAGGGATTTCACTTGCAGATATACAGCCTGTAAACATGGGACAAAAGGTAATACAAAAAATACAAACCAACACTGAGAAATCCTCATGCAGTTATTTTAATTATTGCTGTTTCGGATTTAAATTGCAATTAACTTCTGGAGGTTTTGTACAAATGAGATGTACTCGGGGGTCTTCTGTTTCAGGGATACAAACTTAAAAGCATCCATGTAGTGATTATGCAAAACATAGCAAAGCCTTCTCTGGTCAGACTTAATGTTGTTTAATATGAGAAGCAAATGATGGACAAAAGAGCATCCAAGCACCTGGACAAAACCCAGAAAGTCTAACTCTGCCGTTTTGAACGTTTGAACATTTCCACTGGAGTTTCAGACATATGCATTTCTTGTTCTTTTAAAGAATGTTTTGTGAACAATAATGTAAAAGGTAACTGCAGTTACATGCAGCTTGAGGAGAAATAAACCAGCTTTAGACAGGTATCCGTAATTCTACGACAGGTTCTAACTTCAGTTTCTTTGCATTGTGCCATCTTCACACGTGACTCCGAATTTCATGGATTCTTGTTGCATATGGCATTATGGGCTAGACGTTCAAGGTGCATCGGGTAACATTTGGCCTGAAGTACTGCATGTTGGAAAACTTGCTCCTACTATCCTGTCAGCACTTACTGTCCTTTTGGATAAACTGATCTGGCTGTGAGACACTGACATTTTATGGATTAAAAAAAACCAAAAATCTTCCCGCTCCCCTATACTTTTCCTCCTACCATCTTCCATCTCTTACTCCTGACATTCTTCCCACCCTGTAACACACTGCTGACAATACCTACAGGCAGGAGATGAGGCAAGTCTGTCAGGTCTATTAACCCATCCTTCTCCTATCATTCAGGTAGTTCAGTGTTACTTGTGAGGAAGTATAAAGAGAAGAGATACAGGAAATATGTTCCCTCAAGTTTTTAGCACAAACAATAGCAAAAGAAGGAGCTGAAAAGCTTCTCATCAAATACATAAAATGCTGGTGTCATGCTGAGGGAAGAGAAGGGGAACAAAGGCCAAGCAGCTAAATCTGATACTGACAGGTCAAGATTTGTCAAGTGTGAATGGTATTGGGCAAACAGAGACATTCTACACCTAAATTCCATACCAAGAGGAGTTGGGATTTCAATCTTTGCTTTGACAAAAGAAAATATAAGCATAAATATAATGGAGTTACAGTAAAAAAATAATTATTAACAGGCATTAACATTCAACTAGCATTAGCTGATAAACATGCAGTTTAAATACCATTGATATTTGAAATATTTGTATCAATGTTTGTACTACAAAGCATCCAAAAATAACTGTAGGCGATAGCTGTTAGTATTCAAAGGGTTTCCACCTGGTTACAGGTAGTATTTTATTGGGAACAATTGGAAAGCCAATAATTGAACATATTTTTGGATCAATCTTTGTTCTCTCCAGTAGTGCTGAGGAACTGTCAGTTCCATTGCTGAAAATGATCCTTATAATGTAACCTCAATCAAAAGATATGATAATAACATTGATTTCAAATCCAGCTGTTAGTTTTCCAATAAACTCCAGACATAACAGCTGCTATTTTTTCTCCATGAATCATATTTTGACCATGATCTCTTTGTGCAACTGCATTCTAGTGGGTTATTAGTAAAAAGAACACAACTGACAGCTTTTCTCCTTCTTGTTTTCATTTAGTCTAATATTTTGTATTATTTCCTTGACCTTAATAGCAGAATCTACCCTTTAATTTATTTAACCTTAGCTAGAGAGGAAAAAATGCTTTTATAGACCAGACAAGAAATCTGAATAAATTGATACAGTAAGTATAACGTCCACAGGGTAATTTGTAAATGTGGATTATACTTTTCATTATAAAATACAGCCATGAAGTACTTATATGTAAAAAGCTGCATTAAATTTTAACAATACACCACAGCTGCAAATCTATATTTTAAAGTACTGGGATGTTTTCTGCTACCAAATAAATTTTTATCTGTGAAATAGAAATATGGCCTCAGAAGCCTATAAATATGGGCTTTCCTTGCCTTGGAAGGTTGTGAGATTTATCTAAATATGAATTGTAGGTAACAGCAATGACACACTGTAACTTACCACGATTAGGTGAAGATAGTAACATCTAGAGAACTGTTTCCTTGCATTACAGGAGTCATCTTTGTGGGAGGATAAAAAGAACAATGTAATGTATAACACATCAGGAAAATAACACTCCACTCTATGTTTTTTCATCACTTCAAAGCAAATGTATCCCCATTTTACATTTCAGGGTGATATATAGTAGACATTTGTCGGAAGGGGTATATGTGGCAAATGTTATTTAAACTAAAAAAATATTTCATGCAAAAATCACAAGAATTTCATTTTTTTACTTATTTTACACTTCTATCACTGTTAAAAATGGTCTGTGCCCTCAATAGCATTTCTTATCCAGCAACCTCAATATGTATGTTGTAAAGATGAATGGATGAGGTGTTTAGAGTTAATGATCTGTATCATATTGCATCCATTTAGCTAAAGATATATAATCCCACACAGTTTGGTTTATATTGACTCTTATTCAAAAACTACATCTTTGAAAGGCCATCACGCTCTCCTGACAGGTTAGAAGATGAGAATAAATAAGACAATATACTCAGCTTTCTGGTTTATAGATAAAGTCTACAGGCTATTTGATAGTTTTACTTCTTATATTTTACAGTGATATTAGAGTTATTTATTACCAAATTACAGTCACATTGCATTTTATCTCTTAAACTTTCTGTGCTTTGGAAACATTTGTAGTTCATTTTATTTCTGCTAGCATAAACATATTCCATAACTGAGTGTGCATGAGTATATATTCTGAACAAATACATCGTTTTCAATACTTTTTATGCATTCCTATCAGCTGCATCCTTTTATGTCTGTAGACTGAAATTCACCTCAAAGTAACAGTAACCACAAAGAAATTACGCAATTTAAAATAAAATAATTATAAAAAGACTTAGACAGTATTAGATGTAGTTTTTGGAATAAGAATGATTTAGTATGTTACCTGAGCTCAGGGCTGTCCTCTGTTTCTTGGTTAATGCCACCTTTTACACTGTTGTGCCTTAAGTCAACTGAGGAAAAGTCACGGGTACTTTGTGTTTGTTATTTCTTCAGCTATGTTGGGTCAACAGGGCTGGACTGGATATGCCACATTCAGAGAGCACATTTTCACCAAATATCAGAATAACGTTGTAAAATGAACAGTGATTTTCATTTTACTTTTTGGTTTATCTTTATCATCTGTAAAATAATCTGTAATCTCCAGTTTGCTACTCTCAGTAAGGGCAGATAGACTTTCACAAAGTAACCATTGTCAGATTTGATCTTAAGTATGTGCTATCCCCACAGTCTGTGGTCAAATATTTATATTTATCACACAATAATTTCCAGCTGCTGAACACGTGAACACCAACATGCATCTAGGCAGTGCAGAACAAACTGACCACAGGGTCCTGAATAGGCATTTATTGATCATCTGTGCTCTCAGGAGAACCAACGCCACCAATACCTAAGTGTGATGCCAGGCAGAAATTTTAGCAATATGTTGAGATAGACCAGATAAGTTCTCCTATGGTAAAAGGAAAAATCCTCAAATTAATATCTAACTGATAATGGAAGATCACTTTTCGCAGTGGGTGGGAGGGGCTTAGCTGTGGAGATCTGCAAGTATCTGCAAGGGAACTGGTGTCCCTCAACATATTTATTAATGATCCACAAAGAGCCTACGCAGTGACAGGATGAAATTCGCTGATGTGATAAAATTATTCAAGGTTATAAAGACAATACCTGCAAAAGGCTCAAAAGGATCTTATGATACAGAGTGACTGAAAGCAAAGAGTAGCAGGTAAAATTCAGCATAGATAAATTCAAAGTAATGCACCTAGAGGAAAACCAATTTTACCCACATGGATACGCTAATGGCATCTAAATTAGCCAGTACTCAGAAAAGAAATCTTAAAGTTTTTGTGGGCAGGCAATGAAAACGTTATCTTAAAAAAATGATAATGATGATGATTTGAATTGTTAAAACAGAATCAAAGAGCTAACCAGAAATTACCACTGGTGTCAGTGCGTCATCCTTTGGTTTACCTGTACCTTGAACACTGCATGCATGCTTGTTCTCTTCACCTTAAAAAAGATACGGCAGAATTAAGAAGACTTAATGAAGATTTTAATTATCTAATTATGATTAGATCTAATAGATCACCTTCTGTGAAGGGAGAGATTAAATAAGATTTGACATTTTAATTTGGAAAAGAGATGTCCCAAGTAAAATATGATAGAAAACTACTAAAAAAATTAATAGAACAGAACAACGATAGATAACTGTTTTACATTGCTTTTATAGCAAAATAATAGGGAACATAAAAGGACATAGTTAAGAAACAAATATAAAACTATTCAAGGTACTTAGCACACAGAATGCATAAGCAAATAAAGAAGTTCACTGCTGCACAATATTCTTGAGTAACAAAGTAGGTATTTGTTAGTTTTGGTGGGGGTTTTTTTTAATAGCATTATTTGAAGAAAAAAAATCACCAAATGCTACTAAACACAGACTCTATCTTAGCAACTCCACTAGCCAGAGACTGCTGGAGAAATAAGTCTATCAGAGACAGTTTGACTGAGCTCTTGGTCTGTCCTTATAGTCTTTCCTTCAGTTTTTAATGAAGCAGGTTGCATGTTGTGCTCTTTCCATATGCTGCTTTATTGACAAGTTCTCAGCAAGATAAACGTTTGCTTTCCACAGTATGAGCATACCTTCCAGTGCATTAAGAGAAACCACTGTTTAATACCAGAGATTACATCAGTGCTACAGATTTTTAAATGATCTCAGCTGAAGAAGCCTAAGTCTGACAAGGCAATTGCTGTAGGTGTCACTATAAACAGTGTCAGTGTCTGACACCAGCCCTAAGTAAATCACTGAAATTACTTCCATTCCTGCCTTTAATAGGCTTACATCTTAACACACTAGAATCAGCCAAGCAGACCCTGATCCAAAAAAACAGGGAGCACCATATTTAAAGATGCATCTCTAGTCGTGGGGTGCTAAGTAATGGGAATGCTTAGAGTTGTACTTCCAGGCCACTTTTTGGAATACCAATTTAGAAGGAACTCTGTGAACACTCATCTCTGATTTCCCTAGATTATGAGGCAGAGACCATGCCAGTATCTGACACAGAGGGTCAAAGAGCTGCAGCTTTTCAAGCTTTCATGAATCACACTCCCTGCTTCTGGAAGATCCTGGCTCTGAGCCTTCTTGCTGCTGATATAGGAACTCCATGTGTGGGAGGCTGAGTGTATGAAAGGTGTGTTTCTATATTCCACAGGTAGCTGCAGTTTGCGCATGCAAAGGAAGGCCATACCTGAGAAATTTGAAGACACTTGAAAAGATATAGTCCTCATTTACAAAGGTAGAGATTAACAGGGAAAGTCGGGACAGTACAACTCCTGGCCAAGTGACATTTTGGAACACTGCTCTAGTCCGGCCAGTCCAGTTTCCTGTAATTCTGAAAAACACAGGTGCCTACAGCAGAAGAAAGAAGCAAAATGTTCATATCAAATAGCAAATTTCAGCATAAAGTTTCTTAATACTTGTCTATAACTGCTTACTCACCTCTAGAGAGAAAAATCTCTTCAGAAAGCAATCACACACTGTTTCCTGCCCAGCAAAATCAAAACTCACTCAAATAAGCCTAACACCACTGCAAATGATGTGACCTGTTGGATTTTAAATTGCTCATGTATGTGAACTGCTGAGAACTCCAAAGAATCTGGAAATGATGACAAAGGGGTCACAGAACATTACCAATGTATATTTTGACAGAAGAAAACCTGAGCAAGGTATAACAATACATGGAAACAATGAAAGCCTTTGGACTGAGAGAAATTTGCTTTCTCAGTGAGCAGGTCCACTCTGCTGGCAATATGCATGTAGCAGACTATAGGATTCAGTAAACTGTTGGCAATCAGTTTCATTATGAGGTTTTGCTCCCAGATTGTTAATTAAAAGAATGTATACTGCTTTCTTTAACCCCATACATAAATGCTAGGATAGAATCATGCCTGGGGGCTGCCAGTCACGTTTGCCTCTATTTTCTTCTACTCAAGAAAAAAAATGCAAGTTCTCACTAAATTAAGAAATGAGCCTTGATGAGGTAAAATATGATGTGTTCTGCTATGCAACATCCTCATGGAAAACTCATCCTGTGTCATTCTTGCTGGTTGGCAATATTTTTTTTTCTCTTCTACAATTTCACAAATGTGTAAAACCTCTGTTACTGCTCTCCACTGATTTTCCCTTTCCTTCTACTTTCTCATCTCCCACTCTTTCTTGATGTATTGTCTCTCATTATAGCAGGGAGAGAAAATTGAAGCAAATTTGTTGAAGAACTTGTCTTACCAGAAATGTCATAGGTTACAGATGTTCGGTACAAATCAGCATTATTTGTTTTTCTGAGTATCCCGAGACTCAGACACAGTGATAAAGCTGAGCTGCGTCAGGGAGGAAAACACCTGGGCCCACAGAAGTGATGGAAGGAGAAAGAGGAGAGAAAGGGACATAAAGGAACAGTGAAAGAGTAAATTGCCAACAATACTAATCTTGCCTTGCTAAGCGGCTGCTTACCACAAAACACCAGGGACTTATAAGTGGTCATTTTGTGGAATTTTAACTGAAAAATAATAGTAAATTCATTGTGCATAGACTCCTCCTCATTTCTTTTTGCATTCATGTGGTAGACTTTCAGGAAGGAATTATCCATTTAATTTTCCACTCATTCATGCTTCAGTCCAACAACTCATGCCAGAGCTACATACCTGTGTACAGGTTTACACAGCTGGCAAGACCTCTTTTGCATTACCTTGCAGATTTACAAATTTTACATGTACTCCTGGACAAAGTGACACTGAAGGAGAAATACTTTCTTTGCTGTGAACACTCTTGAGAAAGCAGCAGGTAAATGACACCCAAACCAGCTGCCCTGGGAAACACAGAAACCCCATCTGGATGGGAAAAGTGGAGAGGCTGCAGCCTCTTGGCTTTTATCAGCCCTTTCCATCCCTTTTCTCCAATGATGTGCTGACAGTTTGATCCCAAATCTCCCTGTTTAGTGATGAACTGCATCATGTCAGACACCATGCTCCAGGCCTTATTACACCAGGGTTGCTGCAGCCAGGGAACGCATTCCTGCTGTAACGCAGCCCTGAGATGCTCCTTGCAGCAGAATAAATCTGTTTGGGTATATGATAAAAAATAATGTGCAGCATGCTTAACTGTGTTCACACTGTTCTTAAGTGTGTTTCATAAAACTTTATGATTTGATGCTTTCATGGTTAGATGGGAGGGTTTGATGAAAGGCCCAGTGAGTGACCGGAGGCCTGTGAAGAGAGCAAAGGTAGAAGCTTACACTGCCAGGAGCTGGGACTGGGACTCTGTTTTGTAGTAATTCCCCTAGAGCAGTGGTTTGATATTAGTATTGGAACTTCTATCTGTTCACATTTAAACTAATCTAGAAAAACCTGACAAGCAGCAAAGAGAAAAAGAAGGCAAAATGAGGAAAATCTGAGCTTATGCACAGAGAGCCATTAGCATTACACATTGAAAACTTTATCATGCACAGATACCCTTAATACTACTTCCATATGTTATAGAAAAGGGAGAAATGAAAGAAATTAAATTTGACCACAGCAGAAAGAGATTTTTAGAAGCATAAATATAAAATTGTACTTAAATTTTTGATATAAATGAAATATTTATATCACTGTATCTGCATTACCTCTATGTTTTCTAAATAAATATTATGGCAAGGAACTTAATAAACATTGCAAGTTCTAGTCTAGTCTATCACTACAACTGCTGGCTAATTTTATTTGAATGCTGCTCTGTCATCAGAGTATGGTTCAATTACAGTTATATACATAAACATAGCTGTTGCTTAGCATTTAAAATACTCTTGCCTTATGTTCATTGATTTTTATTTTTTTTTTCTCAAATATTTCTCTATGTCCTTTCAGCTCCCCCAGTGAATTATTATAGTCAACATCACCATCAGGTCTTTCTGCTGCTTTTACTTCTAATTTTATTTTCAACTTTAACCTTTTGTTGGTTTTTGCTCATCTGCACAGACTGAATAGAAGTCATGAGGCTTCTTCCTGTAAAGCCCTCTGGAATTCACCTTTCTGCCCTCCCCAGACTATTAACTAATATATTCACCCCTTCTCCTCAAAATGGAATTGTTGTTATCTCCTTGTCTGTGGTCATCACATCTGAAATCTCATCCTTAAAGTCTGCTGTGGACACTAAAGGCCCCAGCCTTGCTTGCTGCTTGCACTAGATGACACCGTTTACATCCCCCTCAATCTTTGTTTTCCACCACATGAAGAAAGGGCTTCTGGTCCCTGTCACAAGGTCTCTCAAAGCTGACCTTGCATTGATTCCAGAGCAACTCTCAAGGCAGTGATACCAAACATGCATGATCTGGGATTTCCTAGTCCTCTGAGGAATATCTTCAAAACCCTTTCCTACCTCATAGTTTTTAGATTTACAAGATCCACTTTATTCTCTTTCATGTTCTTATCTCTTCCATATTGCAAATGGGAATCTCATTCACCAGGAAGGGAAGTGTGACTGGTGCTGCTGGATGGCCAAGGACCAAACACATTCCTTTTCTACCACTAATTTGTCTTTCTAACCCAGTCATTTTCAGTCTTACTACCTTTGAGCTTGCAAATCCATCCAGGGCCTATGATTTATAAAATATTTATACATCTCATGCCACTGCCTGGTATGTGCCCTGGTTGGCTTCCAGTTGCAATTTAAATTACCTGTATTTTTTGCAGAGTTTTGGTTTATTTTCCATAGCCTAAGCAGATGAAAGTTTTGCATGTGAACAAGTATTTTTAACATTTCCCCTCTTATTTAGTTAGCAACGACTATCAACATAAACAATCACAGAAAACTTTATTTTTTACCACTTACTTCAGTTTCCTAGGATTTTTCCATCTAGAAAGACACAGATGACTAAGTCCATTTTAGGTGTGAAGGTATAAAACTGGAATTGTTTTTTTATTTTCATTTTTCTACCAGTGATGTATCAGCACTGTGAAGAGTGAAGTTCCAGAATCCCTGCCAATAAAAGGAAAAGAGGACAGGTAAAATAAAAGCAGACAGAAGGGAATGAACAAATACATACTGAAGATGGAAATAGAGCATAGATCAAAATTACCTTTTGATCTGCCAGTCTGAGAAGTCCCTGATGTAGAGGAAATTATTTTCTTTCCATGGAATCCTACAGAAACACAGAAGTTTGCCTACTTGTTAAATACAAAAGGTTAAGTAAAGTGTTAGAAAGCTAATTCGAAATTCAAGACTAATTTAGACTTTCTGAAATAATCATGATGACCACAGCAGTATCCTCTTTTTTATATATTTGCCTAAACAATATTTATAATAAAGTTAGCAATAATTTAAAAACTTTTCTTCTCAGGAGAGGATTTTATGCTCCATCCTGAAGAATGGCACTTGAATGCCCCAGCAAAGGGCATCCCTACAAGATATTAAATCGATGTACTGATACAAAAGCTGAAGTAAGAATTTTAAAATGTCTTAAAGATTAAGACACTGTTTTAGAGGGGGGGAACTGGAAACAATTAAAGATTCCAAATTACAGAAAGAACAGTCTGAAAGAAAACGTGCTTAAAAGGAAGAGGAAGGAAAGCAGGTGAAAAGAAAAAACCTTATAGACGCAGTAAGCTATTACAGATGTTTTGTTTCATGGAGGGTTAGCTTTATTCCAAATTTTTCCATCTCTCATTGCTGTGGTGGATTCAGCCACTTTGAATAAAACATGAGCCTGCTGTGCTGGCCCTTGAGCAGATGCAGTTGTGGCATTGGTCCCCCAGCCCCTCAGAAGGGAAAGTGCTGATGCTGAGCTCTGTGAGCACAGCTCCTCTCCAGGTACTGGCATCACCCGGGAGGCTTCACCTGCTGCACCACCAGCTCCTGGACAGGGCATTGTCACTGTGGGAACTGCTGTGCTGCCTCTGATTTCTGCAATTTTCTTAGTTCTTCTGCGTTTTACCCCCCACTTACAGTGAGAGTGGACAGGGGCTTCTGGTGATACCTCAGCAAAACAGGAGGGTGCAAATGCACTGGTTCTTAATCACGCTGAACTCCTGCACACCCTCCTGGGAGAGACGCCAGCTCCTGCCAGGGGAGCGTGAAGAGAGCTTATATCTGTCAAAATTTTCCAAGATCTTCTGTCAGTCACCCTAGATATAATGGGCTTCTCCAGGAAGCAAATGGATATAATCAGGCTTCTTTTCCTCACTTTAAAAGTAGACAGCAATTTCAGAAATCTCTAAAACATATCCTAAATTTCTGTATTGACAGCTACGCTCCTTTGGAGAAAATAACTTCTCTCTGAACCAAGAGGGTTTTAACTTTTACTTATGAATGACTTCATACCTGACTTCTGTATTTTTAAATGTAAGTGCCTCTAAGGTAGAAGACGTAAAATCTAAAATAATTACTAAGCCTTGTAGCCAAAAGGAAAAAAAATATCAGAATCAGACTTCTGTGCTGGAACTTTAACCTATCAGAATTACATCAGGCTCAGGTTTTCACACTGGCCAGGAACATGCTATAGCATGCTGAATAGGATTCTTTATCTAACAGTGACACCTTAGAGTGTTAAATTACAAAATAATTTTCAAGTCCAACTACTGGAAAAACTGCCTCCTCTTGGGTTAGTCACAGTTCACAAGCAGGAGCAATTTTACCATTTTATACTTTCAGTGACATCTTCTTTTAATATTTTTTTTAAAACCTTGTCTCCAAGAGTTTTTGTCCTATGCTGTTGCTAGAGGATTTAAACTTTAAATGTCAAAGTCTATCAGGAATGAAAATGTTCCTCTGGAAAGGTGAATCAACTCATGCATTAAGGAAAGCATGACATGAAGAAAACCTTCATATTCAGAAAAACCTAAATCTGGGTCTGTTGATGAAATGAATGCTCAATTCCAGTGTTTGAATTTCAGCCATAATCAATATGGGACTGATCATACAGGCAAAGATAAGAGCATTAATAATGCTTTTGGGAGGCAATTTGAAGCAAGCAGCAATATTTGCAAAGTAGACTAATGGTAATTAACAAATAATTAATAAGCTGAATAATTATCTTCATATGGGGTGAAATGAGGATTTATTTTAAATAAAGGGTATTGTTCTTATGACTCATACTGAGGGGGGTTAAAACAATTTAATCTGTTAAAAGTGCCACTCAGGGTTTCTCAAGGATGTATGAACCTATGAAGAGAGATTCTTATGGGAAATGATTCGAGTTAAGCAGTACAATGTCATTGGACTGAGCTTTTTTCCTAGAGATGATGACAATTTCTTCACCTATTTGGTCAAAAAATCTATTTTTCTTCATTTCTGCACAAGCTGAATCAGAGATGTAACTCTAATCACAGAATTAAGTAACTTTATATTTATAATAGGTAGTTTCACTACAGAATCTGCAGTAAATTTTGGAGTATAAATTGCAGTGTGACTTCATTATTATATAATTACATTCTAATGGCCTAGATTGGTTACAGTATTCGATTGTACTGCTTACTCTATGTTTAATAAACATTACTGCATTTAAAAGACTAGATATTTCATATCTATTATGAAATATTTCTTAATGAAAAATAGTATCTCTAATACATAGTGGAGCATCATTTGTCACACAGCAATGTAATACAGAGAAATATTTCAACGGATGTTACTAAATGAAAATTTGACCAAATACTGAATACTATTATTACCAAATTCTAACTGATGCTAGTTATCAAGATGAATGTCAGTAAGTTCATGCCAGTTTACTGAGGCTGTGCCAAGGGGCAGTGTCAGTAAGGAAGAGTCACACAAGCTGCATTTGAGATGTGGATGCAAACTGTGAGAGTCAGACCTCCTCTGGAGCTCCCCTTGGTATCTGTCTGCCTGCTAGGAGGGCCAAGAGAGGCTGTTTCCTGCCTTTGCTCAGTCACAGGCTCCTACCACCTCAAGCTTATAGATGATCAAATGAGCTGTATTCTGCTGTTTAGTGTGTGCAGGGGGTTTTATCTGTTTATATTTACCATATATACCCCTGAAGACTTGGGTCTGGAAGTACTGCAAGCATAATAAACATAAAAATAAACTTAAATCTAAGATGTTACATAACAGTAAATCTATGATGTTGCTTACATCTCAGCAAGAACTTGGTGACCCAGTAAAAGTTACATCTGTGGAACTGTATTTGAACATTTCACTGAAGGAAGATTGATCCCCACATCATGACCTATAAAAAACAATTTTACATTCAGCCAACAATGGCTTCAGTGTTTTTCAGTCCTACCACTATATATAGGTATGTATAGGATGAAAGAGGATAAAAAAATCTGGTAAGTCCTGTAAGTTTATCTGCCCCAACCAGATCTACCAGAGCTTACTTGCTTAGAGCTTCTGGGGACTAGAGTGACCTCCCTGTTCTAAGAGTCATTGTATTCTAGAAATGTTGCCCTTCTGTCACATTCTTTCCATTTTGCACTTTTTGTCTGCACTGCGGACCCTTTCTAATACACGAGTGGACCAGATGCATGATTCACCTTAGCACGGAACAAAATGTGGCCACTTTGCCTGTTATTTCAGTTCGGTTTTGTTATTTTGTTTTAAAATCACTCTCTGGAGAGAAGGGAAGAAAACTGCTGTTTGGGGACCTGGAATACCCTGTAGGTCACAATGCTTAAGCACAGTACTGCAGCTTTTGCAGTCAATCACAACTGCACATTGTAACAGAGAAAATGAAGGCAGAAGTCTCACTGTGTCCTGCAGTGCCTGGGCATTCCCTCCGTGGAAAACTAGCCATGGTACACACTGACACACACCAGCCTGGATAAATGCTGTGTTTGGTGATCATATGGACAGCCACAAGGATTTCCAGCCTCCAGATGTGGGATGGAATAGTAACAGAGAAGTCATTTATGCATAAAATTTACAAGCATGCTGTAGGCTGTTCATCTCCCTGCTTCCCTCTCTAACCCTACGAGGTTTAAAAGGTTGATATACATTTTACATCCTTCCATCACGCAAGAGGTAAGAGCACAGAAAACATCAGTATTCTCAGGTCTAGGACTTGTATGACACTGCAGACCCCAGCACCATTCCCTGTGTTCACAAGTTCAAGTTTTCAACCTTTAAACAGATTAGGCTCATTGTATTGTAGAAAGCTGGTTATTTGACCTTTATGCTTGAGTAATAGAATCACACATTTAAGTGTGTGCCTTGAAAAAAAGAGAAAACAAAGAAAAAAACCCAAATTTTCTGACTGAATACAAAGTGCACCTGTGCGTTGACCTCATAAACCCCTCCCAAGCTTAAACATCCATTAAGTGTTTGACAAAATATTTTACTTAGGGAAGGTATGAAAGACCTAGACTAGTCCCAACATTTATACATTATATACACAGCACACAGCTATGATTATAAATCTCCTCTAGGTGCAACAGCTAAAGATCTTACCAGCCCTCTGTTATTTTGAGAAAAGAGAAGGAAGAAAGGAAATCTTAGTCGGTGAACTCACCTGCGGCCTGACAAATTGCAAACCCATTGCCACTAATATGGGCTTACCAAGCTGAATTAATTTCTTTGCCACCATGATCTTTTTTCTAGTCCAGAGATCAAGGTCATGTTACACCCACAGAACATCAACCAGATGTGTATTACCCTTCATGAGACATCCTAATTCTTATTCTTGAGGCAGTAGCCACTAGTGGCCTATTTACTACTATATATTATAAAATCTTTCATATATTTCTGTCATTTCCAGCTCCTACAAATTGCTCTTGCACAATGTAGCAATACATAAGGATTAGGAAACTGACCTCTAAAGAATATTAAATAGCTGTGTGGCAGCTAAAAAGCAATTATCTCTGTGACTATTTAGATATACCTAAGTAATTTTTAGCATTTATAGTGCTGGTAATGATCCCTCTTGGTGCTTTGATATACCAAATCATGGCTAATCTATGCCCACTGCTTTGTGTTACAAATGCAAATGTGTTTGCATTGATATAAATACCAGCCAAAATTAAATTAATGCCTTATTATTTTCAAGCTTATACATGCAAAGCTACTTGGAGCTGTCATTTTCTTTTCTATGATCTAATTACAAAGCCTAGAGGGATACAGAGTGGAAACCAAGCATTTGACAAAATGGGATATACATGCTCCAAGGGTAGTCACAAGCTCAGCGGGCTTGCAGGAGCAAAGCCCACCAAGTTTGAAACACTCAGGTTAACAGGCAGCAGAATGTGTAGAAACGATAATAAATATCTAACTACAAATGCAAAAAAGCATCCCAGGAGAGCAGTGTAACTGCCATGTGACTGAACCTGTGTAGGAAAGGGCTATTTTATGCACTGTTAACAGAACAAATGAGAAAGCAAAGTCTGTGTGCCGAGACCATGCTTGCTTTGTTGCCCCCATGCCCAATCTTTGCTGCCACACTGACAGAAGTGAGAAGATGAGTCCTATTTCTACTGAAATCACCTGTCCTTAATGGTAACAGCAATTTCTGACATATTTTACTCCATGTTAGTGATTCTCCTGTTCTGCACAGATTTTTAAACATGCCTGGAGACAAATTCCATCCAAGTAATAAAGATAATCTCAGGTGGTTTGATGGAGATTGGTGGAAATAGGAATAATGACATTTTATATGAACAGCTAGAGTAGAATTTTAAAAAAGTAGTATCATGGAAAAAGAAGTAGTTAGCCTATAAAATTTTACCTGGGGTAAAAAAGATCCATTTTGCAGTAATCATGGAGTCTGATTCCTCCCAGCAAAGACCTAAAACTCCCCTAAATTTAGATTAAAAGGGGATAAAATTATTCAGGGTTCTGCATCCCAGTACACAACAGAATCATTTTTATCAAAGGTGCCACACAAATATTTAAACTACCTGTACAATGTATAGCTGTGCATGATTTAAATGTCTTCCCAACTTCAGAAATTAGCATTGCAACTTTGCAGCTCCTAAGCAAGTTGCTTCTACAATAATAGAACTTTAAAACTCTATGGAAGGATATGTTCGAAATTGCCTGTTCAAAGAAATTTATGATTTTATTATAGCTGCATATTGACTATTCCTACAATAACCTGAAGGCAGAACCAAACAGTTTATTTATTCAAACTGCAAATGAAATTGGGCAAGAAAAGTAATTAGCAAGCAACAAAAAATAATGGAAAAGCACCATAAAAGCGGTTTTGAATTTATGTGGATTGTCAGATAGTTAGAAAAATAACAGCTTAAATTTAAAAAAATCAAGCCTTTTTTTTTTTTTTTTTTATACACAGCACACAGTATATACAGATTAACCATGAAGCTGGTTTTGAAAAAGCCCAGAAATCACAGGGTACTCTGCACATTGCCCAGCCACTGCTGCTCGTGAGTGGAAATGTTAACTCAAGAATCAGAGGTGCTCCTACAGGCACCCCGGGGCATAGATTGAAGCAATACAAATAATATTCTGTCTAAAAGAAACCAATTTTCCGAAATATGGATTCTGTGGAGGGTTCTTCCCAATATTTCATTTTTATATTAACAGGCTACATGCCTTGTCTGTGAAAATGAAAACTACTTGGAATTAGGAAGTTTTCTGGAGGCCTGTGGTCTGCTCCATTTTCCTCTTGGCTGTACCCCTCTGCAGCTAACCCTTAGCTACAGCCCTGCACCAGGAAGTTCAATCAACTTCCTTAAACTTCAGGTTCCACGTTGCTCCCTAACCTGCTCACTATCCAAGGAAGGACTTCAATTTCCTGAATAGACAATAGTTCCTCAAATTTCTAAACCAAGTTTAAGTCACAATTCAGCTATATGGGGGAAAATATGAGAGTCACTTCATGCAGTAATGTTGCTTATCCCCCATTTAATCCATTATCCTTTCTACCATCAATCCTCTGCCTTAACTGTTCAACCCCTTTTGTTCTAGTTCTAAATCTGCCCGTTGCAGTCTTGGTTTCTATTCACACGTGTCTGCAGGCCATGGGCTGTGGTGCACTGATCCCTGGTGCTGCCAGTCCTTTCCCAGCTCTGGCACTCTCACTCCAGCTGGGGAGGCCATGGAAAATGGGCCCCATAAACTCAGGCCAACACAAGCCCAGACAGCCCAAAGGGCCCTGTTGTGCAGGGCAGAAAAATGCACCAGCAGTGGCAAAAAAGATCATGTCGTGTTTTTTTTAACCATGCTAAAACCTTCTCAAAAGACACTCTGCTTTAATAGGACTCTCTCATTTCCCCTGGCCCTACAAAGTAATTCATATATGGTTTTACCACAGCTTCACTCTACCCCCCAGCTGCAATGCTATCTTTATAAATATTTTCCTACTGCTTAATGCAGCTATGAATTTCATAATGCTCAAGGTTAAAGCAGCAAGGAACAGCTGGATTATCACTTTGGCAATTCCTTTCTTGCATGGTCACTTGGCTCTCAGTGTGGAAAGAGAGTAAATAATGGCTATTACTATTTTAATGAATAAGCCCCCAGTGAGGACATAATCACAATTTCAAAAATAAAAGGGTGAATTCTTATGCTTACCTTGGATATTTGTATTCCTGTTAACTGAATGTTCTCTTATACCATATTTTACTAGCAAGGCACATAATTTGTTTCTTTTTTAAATCTGAAGCAGAATGTTCCTGAATAACATAAAATCCAACTGCAACCCCCACCATGCAGCCACGGATTGTAAAACCAGACTTTTCAATAAGCGTTAGGATTTCACTGAAAGCCATTTTAGGATTTTATCTTTGATTTTTGTAAAATATACTCTAGCAATCAGATGTTGAATTAATGTTCAAAGTCTTGAAAATCTGTAATCACGAGAATTTGAAACAACAAAAAGAAAAAAGAAAAAAAGGATAAAAAAATTATTGCTTCTGATATTTTTTATCATATCAGTAGTTGTAGTTCACTGATCAGTCATTTGTCTGAGACAAATATCTAAGACCCTCTCTCCTAAAAAATGTGGAGTGAGGAATTGAACTGAATATTTTAGATTTCAAGATGCTTCTAAAACAATTTGAAGAATTAAAAAAAAACCTAAATAAACAACAAATGCAAAAAAAAAAAAAAGACACAAAACCTCAAAAGAAACACATAATGTACAGAAAATAGCAACATTCTTTTTGAACAGAGAATATCAGCTGCTCTTTTATTATTTTATGGTCTCACATCTCCTTCTCTGTTGAAAAACAGAGACAGAAAATAGCACTCTAACTGGTAACAACAATAAAGTGCATAATCCTTCCACAGACAGACTCCACTCAAAAGCAGAGAAGATTATAGAAGTATTTTAGGACAGACCAAGACTGCACTTTTGAAAAGGACTGCTTAGTTATCCTCACATCATACAGTTGCTTTTGCATCACAGTGAGCTTAGAGGAAACAGAAATGAAATATATTCTCCTTCCACTTGAAGCTTACCCAGATGTGGTCCAGGGAACAATTCTCTCTAAACAGACAACACTGGGTGGAGTCTGAAGTATCTCCCGTGCAACTGGTACAGTGTGGCCACTGGCTTCACCACACAGATACTGCTCCAAATGACTTCCACCTGTAGATGAATTCAGCAATATTTTTGCTTTCAACCTGCACAAATTCAGAATTTCCTTCCCATGCTCTATGAGATGGTGGTATGTATTTTGGACAGAATTATCTAAAGTTTCTCTCTGACATATTCTATTTCTTTTCAAATGCTTTCATGGGGACTGTCTCAGTCTGCGTCAATGGCGGAATTAAAAATTATGTACATTGGGTACTCATGTCTACTAGGTTACTGGTAGTTTATTTGGGTATATAAAATAATCTCACTTTAATCTCCCAATGTATACATTCTAAGGCAAAAGAAGTAGGAAAGGAATTGAAAAACTCCCTAACTTTTTGGATGCACTAATGCAAGTTAGTTGCATTTAAGTCCACAACTAAGTTCTTTATTAGGGAGGAGTGAGAATCTCTCATATGTTATCTCCTTGTTTCTTTCATGCACTGCACTTTATCTCAATTAGCTTAAGACTATAACACCTCTGACAGATTACCATTATTTTACATCTATTGTACAGAAATTAATCTGAAGCACAAATATTATCAAGTTTCACATGGGAAGTTCTAGTAAAGACAAGTTTATCATATAAGAATCCAGTTCCAAAACCTCTACACTCAAAGCGTTTCATAGGATATTAAAATCCATGGATTCAAAGTGTATTTCAAAACACAGCAGTGTGCACCTTATGGCAGATGGTAACAGATGACTGGGCTCAGCCTCTGTATGTTTGGCTTTTTCCCAGCTCCTCCCAAAAGGCAAAACCCACTTGCTTATTTTTGTCCTCCGCAGAAAAGCTCACAGGTCCTGGCCCTGACAGTTTACCTACCAAGTGAAATCCAATTCCTGCTAAAATTCTTGTTGACCCCAATACAGCCATGATTTCACCCAGTGATTCCACCACAATATCTCCACAAGCAAGCCTGGAAAATGACCTTACACTGATACTGCAGCTCCTTAGATGTCAGCAGTCAAAACTCTGCTGTTTTTCTCAGAAACACTCCTGAAAAGAAGGGGCAGTTGGGTAGTGGTTAGTGAGATATATCTGGATATCTCTGGATACACCAAGTCTCAAAACACCCACAGCCCTGACATAGCAACTTCACACACAGGAATGGTTTCTAAATGACAGATCTTAATCAAGAATAATACCCAAGCTCAAGCATGAATAGGAGACAGGTACCTGGTAACTCTCTAATTAAATAGATGGAGTCAAATACTTAAAATTAATTAATGTGTTAAACCCTTGGGGTTTATCTCCAGACAGAGATTCTATAAGAGAATCACTAGATATATAAATTGTCTTTCAAGAGAACAACGTTAGTGTTTACCAGTTCATTTGTTTTGCAATATTACTTCCAGAAATAACCTCCATATATGTATTGGCCCACATTACATTGATTTGTAATTAAAAGATGATTATTAAAGTTACAGCATTAAACTATCAGACATTAGACATATGCAGTCCCAGTCTCCCCTTAACTGCTGACTCCCAGTCTTCCTTTCATCTTCCCCTCCCCATTCCCAGTCCTGTTCTGTCTCTCCACCACCCTAATGCAATCAGCACTCTGGGCAGATGCAATCCCAGTCTCTCCCACAGTTCTCCTTCTCCCAGACATCATGCCCTGACTCCTCAGCAGTGCATCACTACAAGTTCTTCTTCTGATTTCTGCAAGCTGGCATCAACATCATGTGCTACTGAAGAAAATAAATCCCTGCTCAGACCCCACATAGTCCTCAACAAGCAAGAGGTCTAACGGCAAGGACTGCCCTGCACAGTGTTGGAACATGACCAATGCAAACAATATTCACAGTACTCAATTTTTAAATCTGAATATTCTTCTTAGTCTTGTAAGTATTTTTGTACTTGTAAGACATTTTCAAACATTCAAAACTTGTCTCAATTCAGATGCTCTTTACAGAAATGGTGAAAGGAATATATCACTGGCACACAGTGATGGATTTTAAGACTCCCTACACATGAAAATTAGGCTTTCTCAAGGAATATATTGTCAAAATACTTTAATATGGTTAATACAACCAGGTTACCTAACAGGTTCCTTAGAAAAGAATACTGCTGTCTCACAAATGTCAACACAAATAAAAACAGCTTGGGATACTGAAATGTCCCAGATACTGGATCCAGTTCTGATACCTTAAGACAACACAAACCTGCCACCCTACATGCAGTGCACTTAGGGAGAGCTTTTCTTAAATTATATGATTTGTGATCCCTGTGTTCCACTTTCACAGAACCTCAGTGAAAATATTCTCAGTATGCAGTATTACCAGCACACTGAAGACAGAGTAACAGAAAGTCACTAACAAAAGTCAGTAACAGAGAGAAATCTCTGCCACAGAGAAAGTCATGCAAACGTGTAATGGGAGGCAGCAAAAGCACCCTCTTCAAAATGTACAGGAGAAAATGAACCACCTTTTCTGCTTGATTCTACCTGAGCTCAACTGGGGACAAATATATGCATCAGAACAAATTTAATCACTTCTAGATTTTTCTACTATAATCAGGGAAGGAAATACTCAGCAGAGAAATGAGATTAAAATGCTGGGGATATCTTCTGGTCAAGAACAGAACCCTAAAGGTACCTTATATGTATTTTGATATTGTTTAGCTATAATAGCAATTCATATTCAGTAAGGAACAAAGGATTCCCAGAACTTTCTGCTGAGAGGATTAAGATTGCATTCATCAAGATCAACTCATGGTTTATCTGTGGTCACTCAGTAGGTTTCCTATGAGTTTATTATTGCTTTCTCCAAAACAATTCCAGAAAGTTTCAAAACCTTACCATGACCAGAGAGGAACTACACCAGTGTTTTCCTATTTCCGGTCAAAAGAATCACAGCTGATCATCTGTAACTGCTTGCTAAATGTCATTCTGCAGTGTTGTAAAGTAGCTGGTGCTTGTCAAGGATATCTCAAAGGGTAAATGATTATTTATTTCATAGTTCAAAGGGTAAACAGAAAAGTAGCTGGCATTACAGAGATGCTGTGGCTGGAAGAACTAACGGCAAATATATTGGGCAGCTTTTTCCAGTCCATAGTAAAGAGTTTATTTTCGCTGCCCTTTGCATGGCCACTAAGAGGTATTTACTGCCACTTTTCTGTTACCTACTAGCCTTTAATTTACAATTCTACCAGTGAGGGTGTTACAAAGGCCTGAGAAGTCATTAGCCAATTCCTGAAGAGCTAAATCCAGAGACAGGCACTATCCCAGGACATGCATTACAGTTAAAGCAATTCATAGTCAAGCCAACATGAAATGATTCGAGAATGACAGTGACTTAAATAAACTAGCTTCAGATTGGTTTGTTTTAATTCTATAAATAAACTTGTATAGCTTTGCTGACACACAGGTTCTCAAAACAAGTTTCAAGACAGAAATCAAGTTCAGAAATGTTTAAAACACACAAGAAAAAAAAGCCCAAGAAAAACAAACAAAACCCTGCAGGCTGATTTAGGAGCAAATTCTGACATCTGTACTCCAATTTAGCATTTTGAATCAGGCTGATAAAAACATTACGAAGTCTCTAACTGGTGATAATGAATGCAATCAAGACGTCTCAAGAGAATTATGTTTCTGAATAAATGCCAATTATATGATTAGAACTTACTTATTTAACATCACTGTCATCACTTGATTCTGAACAAAACTAAGTTTTCTTCTTTTTTTCTGGATGCAAGTGCTAGACATACTGTATACACAATATGCCATTAGGAAATTAAAAATCACACAATTGCCTCAGGATAAGATGCTTAAATTATGACTATTCATTCTGCTTCAAAAATCTCTCTCTATTTGAGCAGCAATATAAACATATTTTTATATACAATCTCAGTAGAATGTGGTGTGCAAATACAGCATTGGATGTTTTGCTAGAAAACAAGAAACCATCTCTAAAATGCTTCCGTTTCTTGTTACTGAGCTTGTGTAGCTTTTGAACTTGTGGTGGTGTCTCCAGTCACTCAATGTACCCCAACACAGAGACTGAAGGGTTTCTTTTGTTGGGTTGCAGAGACCACTGATATTCCTGACTACAGGAAGACATCACAGGCATCAGCCCAGAATGTTCCTGAATGGGCAGGATTTTGGAGTTTTCTTGCCGTTTTCTCTTGCATAACCCCAAAATGCACTGCAAAAGAGACTACTCCCCTAGAAAACAAAATAGTGGGAGTTCTATTCATTATTTCATTTGATTTTACTCAATTTTATTCTATTTTTTCATTCACATTAGCGGAAAACACTTCTCAAGAAATCTGTCAGGATATTTTTCTAGAGCCTCATTTGAATGAAAGCCACGGTCAAAAAGAAATGGAATGATTAAGTAGAAACAATTTCTCTAAAAGCAGAGGGGGTAAAACTAACATCTCCACTTCCTATTACTGAATAGCAAAATTCCTTTACTAATAAAAAAGCGAGAGACAACGTTTAAAAAGCTCTATAAATTAAATAGCAGCAGCAACCTGAAGCAGTCTAGACAGTAATGACCCACAGGTCAACAAATGATAAGTATTTTAAGCAGGGATGTTTGTTAAATTCAAAGCATTTGAATTCTACTTCACTTCTAAGTAAAAATGGTAATAGATACATGTCCTTTCAAGTCACATAAGTAGCAAAGATATCTTACCTTGATTCAAACAGGGGATCCATATGCTCAGGTCTCAGCCATCCTCTGCCTGAAAAGGTCAGAAGCAGCATATCAGGAGCTGGATTGCCAGAACTGAGGAAAAATTTGGATTCAAGATCAGAAACTTTGCATTATTTCATGTTTGACAAGCTCCTGCAGCAAAACCTACCTGTGCCAAATTGAACAAAATAATCTTGACACTGCAGAGAGTCCTTACCTGTGGGAGTCATTGTAGGAAAACACAATTTCGAGTAATGTGATATTGCTCATGCAAGCTGAGACACAAATATCAAAACTGCTTCTCCAAATAACATACAATGGGGACTTCAGGGTTTGTAGGCTTTTTTGCTGAAATCTTGTGTTATGATTATTATCTCATCCAAGCTGGCAGACTAGCAAAAACAGAGTATAAACAACAATACCATGCCATGTGAGCAGTGAGTGAACGACAGCATAATATAGCATTTCCCCCTAAAATAGATCTCTATAGCTAATTCTCTGCTGTACAAACAACACCAGTACCAAATTAGGCAAACAAGTTACTCTACCATTTGTCTTGACTGACAGGAGTAAGGGTGTGTTTCAAATTTCAGTTGTCCTGGAGAATGCTTAAACAAATGTGTTAAATGCCTGCTTATTCTTAAAAATACTTACCTAAAGTGCTTCCAAGATTAAATCAACCTATGGCAAATTTAGACCAAAAAATCTTAAGCATAAACTTGTTGAAGTAAATGAAGAGTAACCCATTTTGCTCTCGTTTCCTTAACCCCTTCAGAAATACCATCCTCATTGTGTTTTATTTTTGTTGTAGCTCTTGGTGGACCAACAGATGTTCAGTTCTTAGAACACATATCCATGAAAACACTCAAGATGTTTACTTTTACTGAGAGTTTGTTTTGCCAGCTGCAGGAGTGCTCCACATTCCTGTGAGTACACTCAGTGGGACTAGTTCCACATTGAACTGGAAGGAAGGCTCAACAGGAAGAAATGCACTCAAATATACTGAGACATCTTGTTTTATATCACTGCAATAAAGAGAAATACTCAGCACAATCACTGCTTTTGGAAGAAAGAATGCCTAACTCACTGTAATTGGGATGAAAATCACACTTTCAAGGATATGACATAGTAGGAATATGTAAACAGGGCAGAAGAAGCACCTACCAATTCATTTGCCTGGCAAGCAGAAGGAACTCTTCCTAGGAATTCCAGACACAAGAGCCATATGGACCCTTGTAGACTAAGAATGGATTCTACTTCCACGATGTCTTAACATTCATTAAAACCTCTGTTTTCTTATTTCTTATAAGTTTATTATAAGTTCTTAGTGGATATGATGTGTCAGAGACCAGGAGATAATCAGGAAAAATAACTTCATTTTCAGATTCTACAGGAGACATTCTAGCATGCACTGATGATAATTGTCTGAAACACCAAAACACGAGGAAACAGGATTGATTCTTCTGCTTGCCTCTGGCCATTTCACCTGGCCAGGATTATCCTGTTCAATATCCTGTCGCAGGGCAGGGCCAGCACTCATTGACTACTCAGTCACAACTAAGCCCCCCATACACTTAGCAAAAACATGGAAGTGAAGTGTAAAACACAACTGTAATTATTAGTATTTAAACTTTTGAGGAGGTAAGAAAGAAACCTTTCACAAAAACACATTCATGGATGTTAAAGTGTTTATACAGTTAGGATTTTTTTTTTCCCCCTCAACAAACCAAGCATACCTGTAATAAAAAGACTCAGCTGGAAGCTACAAAAATAGTCAGGTTTCAAGGTATAAAAATAGTGACAGATGAAACAATGAGAAAGTCTCCAAAGTTGAATGAATTTTCAAAGAAAAAAAGGAAAGCCATTAAGCTAGAATTAAAATCAGTGGCAAAAGAATAGCTTGAATAAAACAGACTTAATCATAAGGTTGATCGAGATGTCTGTGAGACTTGATAATGGTTGGCAATAAGATTTATAAGTAAATTAAGTATAATAAAAAGGTGTTAATTTTTAATGAGATGAGCTCTCATTAGAGACTAGAAGAAGAAATCTAGACTTTTAAAGTTTCACATATTTCATATATGATGGTATCAGGATCTGGTTCGAACCTGTGACACTTTTACAAGACTTTTTTGTGATTTCAGTGAGGTTTGCTGGCTCTGTAAGTTTGTAAAGCAGTCATTCCTTATTGGTTTCTGCTTATCACTGATGGCTTCAAAAATATAATTTTATTTCCTAAAGATCATGTAGATGTTTATTTCCATATACTTGGACCATAAATAGTTTCTTAGCTGTACAGCACTGCTGTTCTCTTGCTGACCCAGAACCACAATGGAAAGTTAGCATTTTTTAAAGAAAAGGGTGAAGAAAAAATAAGGCCAGTGCCCACAGCTCCATGCCTGAAAGACACTCTATTGCAGGAGGGGATTCAGTGCTGGGAACTGCAAATCTCCTTAGGCACCTTCTCTTTACCTTGTCAGTGCTCTGAGTTTGTGAGAGGACTGGAAATTAATCCATAATCTTGATGGCACTGATTCTGTAGGACAGGAAAGCATCCTCTCACAGACACTGGTCTGCAGGACACTGAAAAAACGCTGCATGATCCCTCACAGAGCTGGAAGCTGCCATTTCCAATATTAAAACCTAGCAGCAGTGCCAGCGGTACAGCCAGTGCTCGGACCTGCCCAAAGAGTTTGTAGATCTCTGCTGTGAGTCCCACTCTACAGCAAACGGAAGCTCAGACCTGAGGAAGTTGCTACTGCTAAAGAAGTTAATATTCAGCTGAGCTCCAGTACTCACCACTAAGCTCTTCCTGTTCCCAACCTGCCTTTTTAAAATATCATACTTCAGTTCTCAATGTACACAGAAGCAGAAGTTACCAGATAAATCAGTACTCACAGTGGTGCTGAACACTTCATGCCTTTAGAATCCATTTGTTCATCTCCTCTCTTGGGACAGAGAAGAGTTTGCAAGAGCTTTCTTCCCATATTGCTGTAGCAAATAATACTGCAGGATGGGGGAAACCCAACGACCCAAAACCATTACATTAACACTCTGACGAGAGATGAAAATGGGATTTACAGTGTAAACAACTCATATACATATTGAATCTGATAGAAAACTAAGATTTATTCATTAACTTGGGCCTATTCCTGCAGCAACTGTAGTAGTTATGGATATGGCTTGGAAATCACAATGTACTAATGAGAATATCAATAGATCTCAGCACATGCACCATAGTATGTGTCCACCTTACTCTCCACAGGATGAATATCTTGTCAGACAGCACCAAAATCTAGAAATATTTTAGAGATCCATGCTGTGAAAACACTTGATTGCTCTTGGTGAGAAACAACTTTCACCACCATTTAAGCCGGATTTAAACCCCAGCTTTGCTGATTCTCTTTCACTGTGTTGCACTCTCACCACATGCATCAGCTATTTTCTCACACGACCATTCAATGCAGTTTCATTACCTGTGACAGTGCAAGTATCAGTGTCTGTATTCTGGTGCCAAACCAAGGACTTTCCTCAAAAAAAGCGATAGCTATAGATATGATTAATAACACATTAGCCTAAAATTGTTGTTTTATAAGATTAGCCAGTGTTACTTAGTATTTGGGATCTTACATCAAAGGCTACTAAAGGAACACATCAGCTCAAAGCCCAGGCAGATGTGTGTGCAGGCTGAAGAGCTGTGCAGACACTGGCACAGGTGTGTTTCCCATACAGGCCCTGGGGTTTCCCTAAGCGTGAGGCCAGCTGGGTACAATGGAAGAGCTGGTCACAAAACAGAAATACTGAGATATAAGTGGGTGTATTTAAACTCCTCAGCTTTGCAATATACCTGTTTCACTCAAGCACAACACCAGCCACAGGTATATCACATTATCCAGTAGCCTCTCCTTTGGGGAGGAAATACAGAATTATAATCTTCCATAAACAACACAGGATGAAGAGTTAACAGGTTTTGAGTTACACTTTTTCATATTTAGCAATAAGTCATACATCAACATGGAACAGGAAAAGGATATTCTCAAAATCATCCAAAGTACAATAAAAACAGTTTTGAGATGCAAAAGTTAGGCTAGAAAAGAATTCACTGGATAATTTCATTTTCTGAATAAAACTTGAGAGGGTAAATTTGCGATTTCAGAGCTAAGACATCTGACTGTCGTCTCCATGAAGGGCTACGAGGAGAACAAGCACTGCACAGCAAAGGTGACCTTTATTTCAACCCCTCAAAGTTTCATCCCACAAGAGGATGTGATCACAGAGCAAAATCTTAGTAATGCAAAGTATGGCTGCTCTATTTTCCCTTGCTCTTCTATAGTAAGTACTATTGGCTTCCATATATTCCTCTTATTGATTTTTTAATGATATGCACAGAAAAAGTGATTCCCAAATGCTCACTCTGTCACTGTGACTAATCATTTTCTCTCTTGTCTAGATTTCACACTTTGAAGAAAGAGTTGCATCAAAGATATTTTCCATTAAAGTGTCCTGCAGATGTCAAGAGGTAAGCACTAATGGCCAGACAAACCTTAAAAAGAGCAGGATGCTGTTTAAATACTAAATAAAACCAATAATCAATAAAGGAGCTAGAGGCAGAATATAAATCTGCCTATTTTAAATAATTCCCTTCAGTCATACAGAATTCAGTACTGACTTAATAGTTTCTTTTTCTCTTAAGTTCTTGAGTGAAAACCCTTTATGTCTTCCTTCTTACTGCTTCCTTCTAATGGATCATTTCAGTGTTCATACAAATGTAGCTGTAACACTAAATTCACTAAGAAATATCACAGACTTTAACAATATGAACAAATGTGGCTTTTTGGAACATTATTTAGTAAAAAGCTACCTGAAATGGAAATTGAAGAATGTTGTAGAAAGCTGTCTGAAAAGCAGCTTGTTGCCATGTTATTGGAATGTTCTCAGTTTTATCTAGGATACTTAAAGCAATGGTCAAAGTGGTTTCTGAGTTCTTTATGGCTGTCTCACAATGTTGTCAGAGGATGGGAGATGGGACAACAAAGAGTCTCTGTTAAAAAAAAAAAAAAAAAGTAAGAAAGAGAGAAAGCAAAAATTACAGGCCAGACAGTTAACTTCAGTTCCCCAAAATTTCTGCAATAAATTATCCACCTCCTTGTACCCATCTAGAAGGCAGTATAGGAAAAAATGTAGACTGCATAGATATGTCAGCATCAAATTTTTTTTTCACCAGGCTAGAGGATCTTCTGTGTTTAAGAGATGGCAAATAAACCCTCTTACATCCTTATTTTAGAAAAATTGAGATATCACCTAACTTGAAATTCTCATCAGCACCTTATGAGCACATTGGCCAGGTAAAAAGAAAAAAAAAAACAGGTGCAAAACTTGGCTGAAAAACCCTAGCCCAAACCTATTTTTTCATAGTTTGCTACCAAAAGCAAAGGAGACTTACCTGGCAGAAACCTTCCTGGGTTTAGTTCTGCCAATAATTTTCATGAAGACCACTAATGACCTTGCTAAGTGTGTATTTCCCAGAGCTGAGGATGGCATGAGGTTGAGAAACTGCAAGTATATGGTAGAATTCCAATTTTTCTTTTCAAACTGAGGGTTTGCATAAATCGAGGTAAAATATCAGCATAAGTAAAATTTGTTACATAAGTAGGAACATCAGCTGCACAAAAGAAAAAAATCATTGCATAGGAGTTCTTAAAGTATCCATGAGGGAAAATAATCATTGGTAAAGGTGAGCACTCATTTCCAAAATTTATCCTACTTTCAAGACATGATACCTAAACATATGTTGAAATCTAGCAGATGGATAAAGAGTACTGCATATAAAGAAAAAACAGAGGAAAAGCCCTTTAATATTTTCATAAGTGATAATTTGATAGCTTCTGAATTAAATTATTCAAAACTCTCTCACCAAAAAAAAAAAAAAAAATTAAGACATTCTTCTCTTCATTGTCAGCAGTCTCTCACTGTCAAATTAAAAGTTTATTCACATAGGAGTTACTTATATCTCCAGTGACACCCAAACTGCAATGAGGAACATTCATCACACTTCAAAGATAAAATTACAAATGTATATAATATGCAGAAAAAAATATCTGAACACAGAGATGCATTACTAACCATCACTTACTGAGGCAACTTGTGTATGTTTTCCAGCAGAATGCTGAGAGCACTCAAAGAAACAGCAATCATAATCCCAGAAATAAACACTAAAGGAAAAAAATCAGAGAGAGAAGAGGCGTTAAAAGAACCAGAACATTGCATTCACTGTGCAGAACATTCACCAGCTGTGGCAAGGGTGTTACCCCTGTGACCCTGGTGGGTAAGTGGTGTGTTACGCTTTGCATGCACCAATTATGAGAAACACCTTCATCAGAGATATTTAGAAACTAACTCTTTAATGCAAATGATCACAAGAAAGTAATCAGCTTTATTCTCTCAAGTCTTTAAATTGTAGCTTATTTGCAGAGCTGCTTGTAACTGGCCCATGTGGAGTTCCTGAAAGTACTGTGACTCCCATAGTTCTTATTTTTGCAACTTTCATCAATTTATCATTAATGAAGCACAGTCTCTGACCACATTTAGCTCCAGGACTAGAAGGGGCTGAAATGTGGAACTGTGGAATTCTGTTCATGCCAACGTTGTCAACATATTTTTCCAGTACACAAACAGAGAAGCACCAACACGGGACCTCCTTTCCATAATCATGTGTGATCCTTGCCATGAAAATTTGTTAGTGCATCTGTAGTGTTGACCACCACTTAACAGGGTAAGTGTTCATGTCCCCTGAACAAGGCTACAAAAAGTCATTTGTGTCCTGCATATGAAACATTGTTTGAAAAAGAAGGGCCACAAGAGAAAAATGTGTTAAAAGAAAAAAGTTATCTACTGTTTTGTCATGTTCTTGAACTTGTAAAATATTCACCTGATTTGGGGCAAAACAATTGATCAACAGGAGACGCAAAATTTTCAGTAAAGTTCAGTCCTCAACTCTTCAAAACCTACTAGATTTCACTCTGTGGGAAACTGGTGAATACTCCATGAACCATGAAAGGATATATGTTCTTTCATCTTTTTAATTCCTGTAGTTTTCAGTCTCTTATAACCAACCTAGGTGTCAAACCCTACATATGGACCCATGTGGGCTTATATTGAAAGTCTAAAGAAATAGTTTCAGAGCAGGTATCCTATATATGAGAAAAAGGATGGAAAGATGAGATGAAAAGAAGAGATGAGAAGACAAGGATGAGATACCTGTGAGAACATAAAGTACATAGTCAGTGTATAGAGATGCATGTAAGAAAACAAAACCAAACCCAGAAAATGAAAAATAACTCAGGCAAGGGACACAAAAGATATTAAGAACAAAAAGCTAAATCAGCCTTACTGAAGTAATTTAGAGTTTTGTCATAGATCTTATGGTTTCTAAGGTTATTTGAAAACCCAATTAAACACAAAAGCTCACTTTTGTTCCCCTCTCAATTTAAATCCCTTTCCTGGGGAGCTACTGCTTTTAAGGAAGACCTCGTCCCTAATTGGGTTCTCACATGGACACTTAAATGCAAATCACTTCTTAATGGTGTTCCATGGCAAGTACAGCTACTTACTGTGAATATTCTATCACACTTTCATGAGTCAAATGGGTCACATATTGATGTTTGTGCTCTCAGATCTAATTGAACTAAATAACATAAGTAATAATTATTATAATTGTAATCATAATTATACAAATGACATTATATGAATTTAAGGTTGGTATAACTGTTGATCATTTAATCCATCTTTGCTGTGCACAGCCTCAAGACCACATTGAGTGCAGATGAATCTCTGGTTTCTTTCTAAAGGCAGAAACCTAACAGCAATTGAAATCTCTCATGAAAGGAGTTTTGGTTCAAGAGAAACAAACTTAAATTTTTGTTTAAAAAAATACCACTCAGGTTTGATGGTAGGAGTGTCACATAAAGGTTCTGGAACACCCTTCTTGTTAATTGTAAGGGATTTTAGATTATCCACAGTCCACAAATAATTAACATTTCTTCAGATTATTTTCCTGGGAATACCTTATGAACTACACCATGGTTAGGTTTATAAATGAGAATTTGTCACCAGAAACTGAGAAATTAAGGACAAAATATAATCTATTCCTGAGTATATGTGGGACTGAGCATGGACCTTTTACCCCTGCTTAGAAAGCTTAAAGAAACCACTTGTACGGGTCGTGTAAGTTTTTTTCCTTCAGCTCAAAGTAGATTTTCCTGTGATTTTAATTGGTCTGTTAACATGTGTTCACTCATTAACTGGTTCACTAAGGTTAACTAAAGACTAATGTCTTATTTAAAAATATTCTGTCATTACCCTGCACCCACACACTTCAGCTCAAGAGCAACAGAAGGTGTTTGGTTTCCTGCAGTTATTTAAAGACTTATAGAAATAGACATAATTTTAACCTATGTCTTTATTCACTATTTTAATGTGGGCTTACAACCTTTTTTTTTAGAATGTATTGCAATTAAATAACTCATCCACGCAAAATAAAGATTATTACCAGATTTATTTGGATGTAACAAATGTGAGCTTTTCTTGTTTTCATTTTGAGAACAACAACATGAAGCATTTTTAGTCTTAGCTAAGAAAAAAAAAAAATCAGGTCCACATATCTGTATATCTTAAAAGCTTTATCTTAGAAGAAAAATGTCAGTCGAAGAATCATAGGGGAATAGGGTCCTCATTAAGCTTATTTGGTTAACTCACATTTCCAATTTTTTTACTTTTTATTACTTTTTTTAATTTTGTTATGTTTAATTAGACTACCCAGTCTAATACAGTGCTTGTAATCACAGAAAAAACTACAAAATTTTCTAATGGTCTTTTCTCTTTTAATTACTAGACAGATAATTACAGTTCTACATTTAGATCTCTGCATGTAACAATTTTTCTTTCCAGTCTCAATGAGTAATAGAAATTCATAAGGATTAGAATATACAGAGTCTTACAGATAATGAATCAATTTCCAATTTATGGTTTACTTTGACATAGGCAAATCAGCGAGCAAGAGACATTTACATGTAAACAATTAACAATGCTACATCAGTAAAAAATATTTTCTGTCTTATAAACAGAATGTGTCAGGGAAAAATTACACCAAGGGAATTAAAAGGCTAAGGGAATTTAAAAAAGACTGTGGAAGGCAGGACACTAAGTTTCACAGCTGCACAAAACATCCTCTGGTAGACATTGTGAACAGCAAGTAAAACTGTCCAAATGCACAAAGGTGGGACAAGCACTCAAAGGTAGGTAGAGACAGGAAAAAAACAGGTCATTCATATTATTTAGGAACTGCACCGTATTGACAGCTTTTTTTAAAAAAATGCCAGCAGCTACACTTTTCACAACTCCTGCACATGTTCCTGTATCAACAGCACCTGATCTCCAAGGCTCACAACGGGAACTGCTCAGGCTGTGGAGAGATGTGAGGAGCTGCTCAGTTCATTACGGACCAGGCACAATCTCCCTTCCAAAGACATCCTAATCCCAGCACTGCTGCATAAATCCCTGCTGTAAACACCTGGGTCTTTCATTCACAATCTCTCCTAATGTGCAGTAAAATACTATAAGGCATCTTTTGTGCCCTGGAACTATGTCACACTGAAATACGTTGAATGTCTAGGACACACTCTCTCCTGGGGAGGGGAGCACAGGATTTTTTTTTCTGAAAAAAGATGGATATTTCTTTCTGCTCCACAATTCATATCTCCTTAGGAAATAGTTTGGCAAACTGACTAGCTGAGCATAAAGGAAAGGGGTTGCATGTGTTTCCAAAGCTATAACTTAAACTGAAAAGAGCATTTTTCTAAATAAACAGAGGAAGCCATGTGAAAGCAGGACATGACTGGTTTATGCATCAAAATGAATGATAATAGTCTCACTATGCAACACTTCATCACTGTTTCAGATGCTGTAGTTTTACTTCATCGCTTTGGCATGCTTTTTTACCATGTGAGACAAATGTAAGAATTGTGTCCCTGATGGTCAATATTGCACACAGACTCCAAACAACAGTCACTGGCATTTTATAACCACAGTGTGGAAAGATATGGAATGTGATTGGAAAATCCTTAGCTGAAATTCATACCTAAATAATAACAATTTATGCCCAATTTACATTTTTATAAAAAAATCACATGTACTGCAGGACATCAGTTACTTGAAACTTAGGAAATGATCAGGCTTATAAAATCACACAAGGCTGAAGAGGGGCAGTCTGTCACTGTTTTTGTTAAAAGTGAATAATACATTAGAGAAGTAATGAAAGTTCAATAATTGTAGCAATTTGTTGGTGATAGGGTTTTGGTTAGTCAGTTGGGTTTTTTAGGGGGTTTACTGTGGGTTTTTTTTAGAATCTCCACTGTCCTATTAAATCTTCAATCTGTTGAATAAAAGATAAACAACTGAGACTCTGAAAGCAGACTGTGTCTGCTGAATCACTAGGTTTAGAAATCACAGGAAATTGTGTTTATCTCTTACCTATAAGCCATTATTCCTCATGTCTAAACTATTTGCTGGGAGTACAAGACTAACACGTGTATCTGTCAACAAAATGGGTCACCTCTATACTCCTCTATATTTTGTTTAGTTGAAATCAATAAAGAAGAAATCAGAAGCATCAGACACTGGAGGGCAGGAATGACGAAGTGCTTAACATTTCTCCCTGATGTCTGTATCACAAGACACATGGCTGCTTCCCAACTATTTTATCAGTTGTCACATTTTACCTGTTTGTGCATCCTCTGGCCCTTCTAATTCTTCTGCATTCTAAGACTTTTTTGTCTTTGTCACAAGGTTACGAACAGTAATGCTGAAACATATTATTAATTTAATTTTTCATGCTTTGCATAAAATTAATATGCAAAACACACAGCTACAGATTGCATCTCCCTCAATATCACACATACAGAAATCAAAGTGCAGGAAGAAACCAAACATGTAAACAATGCGGTGTTAATCCTATTGCAACTAATGTGTATTGTTTTCATTGACACACAAATGAGGAATGGGTTATGATTGCTTCACCATAAAAATAATCATTATAAATAATTTATATTTTTCTAATAAATTAAAAGAGATTGCTTAATGACCTAGAATGAAAGCCAGCATCAGCATTATATCACATACAGAGGAGTGAAATATAAATCAGTATTAATGCAAAGTAGACACAGCAGCACCAAATCACAAAAACAGTAAAGGAGACAAATCTTCACCCTTTCAGAATGCATCTCCTGAGTATGCCTTGACTGCAAGGTCATCAGCTCCAGATATAAAACCTGAAAGTATTACTCGTTGGCAGTGATGTCACCACAGATGATTAACCTGGTAACTGATTATGACACCTAGTAAGGCACAGAGGTAGGTTTCAAATTTACTAGGTGACTAAAATAGAATATTTATGGGAACTCTTCAGAAATCCAGCAAAAACCTTCTCATATCAAGATGCTTTATTAAAATGAACACAATGGAATATATGCAGAGAGTATGTACTGGCTTATTATCAATTTTATGTTGGGTTTTCCCATAGGAGAAAACCCATATGGAAATAACAGGACAGTCCTGGCAGAGAGGCAAGTTCATATTATATGCAAATTCCATATATCAAGTATACATCAAAAGATATCATTTGAATTAATACATATTCAGGATCAAAATGTCAGTAATTCCAAAATTTGGATCTGGATTTCAAACCAGTCTAGGTATTGGGGGGATTGAGATACATGCATTTTGACTTAGAGTCATCTCAATGCGTGCTGGAAACAACCTTAGATTGCCTGGAGAGGTTGTGGATATCCCATCCCTGGCAGTGTCCAAGGCCAGGTTGGATGAGGCTCTGATCAGCCTGGTCTAGGGGAAGGTGACCCTGCCCATGCCAGGGGGACTGGAACCAGATCATATTTAAGGTCCCTTCCAACCCAAACTATTCTATGATCCAATTACATGCACACACCTAATCTTTTCTACAACTAATTACCACAGGGACAACATCCACAGCACCCATCAGAACCACTCAAAAATATTACTGCAGTGTTTGTTCGTTTGAGACAGAAATAAAGAAACATTGTGTAAGCTGGTTTCTTTAACAATATCAATGTTTACACAGGGCTGTAGAGTGCAGAAGAGCATTGTACCTTGAACATTTAATAAAACACATGCAAGCTCTCTCAAAAATGGTATTTAACTGTTTGAATCTTTGTTCCTAATGCCTCTATATCTGTCTGAATCAAAAACATCCATCACAAAACCTTTGTGTCACTGAACCATTTCTCAATTTTGGTAGAAATTTCCATGTGTAAAGGGAAACAATTCTTTTGGCAGGTCCATACTGGTACTTGTCATCACCAGTTACCAGGAGATCCCAAGAGAAAGCACAGAGAGCACCAAGGGAAAGCATTTAATAGCTTAAAAATTTGTTTTGTCTAGTGGGATTTTTAACACTGAAATACAGAATTCCCAACTGTGCAGATATATTGAAAATCCTTACAAGGGTTTAGAACTAAGAGCTTACACGACTTGAATAGCTCAGTTTAAGCACTAGAAACCTCAGCACACTGAACCTTCCCCCCATGACTGGAAACATATCGCAGCGCACTTTTCACCTGACAAGAAAAGTGCCTAAAATCTCTCAAAAAGATGCAGATGTCAAACATTAATCATAACCAATGCACACTGCTATGGCCCAGTAACTGTTGGTACTTAATTTCAACAAAATCACAATACTCTCTCAACCTTTTCTATGCGGCTGTGTAAACATGACAGCAACTTTAAATCTTGTTGACAGTGACTTCCCTACCTGTCAGCAGGCAGGCAGCTGCAGTTCAAACAGTGCTGCACACAAAAGCACTTTTGAATTCCCACCCTGAGCTCCAAGCTCAACAATGTACTTTGGGACATGGTTGAATGCTAAGTCAAAGATGTCCCTGCTTTACAAGCAATTAAACAATTGAGAAGTATGTCTATGAAGCAGAGAACAGAGGTGAATTAGAAAGGAAAATCAAGCAGAATTTGAAACAGGACAGAAAACTTTTTCAGAGATAATTAAATCAGACTTGTAAAACCACAAATATAAGGAAATTATATCTTCAGCAGTATACCCAGATTATCATAATAATTAGGGACATGATAGACAGGTAAGTACTTTTATGTATATTACACCTACTTGCCTACATACATAAAAGTTGCTATCTAAAACCCCCATTAGTAAGCGAACTGGAATTCAACCATGATTTCCACTGCCTTTACTACACAGATTCATTTGAGAAGTCTGAGTAGAGTCAAAAAGCAGACATAAATTCATTAGCCATCCCACAAAATTCTATTGCTTATTTTCCTTAATAATATATCTTAGATTGTCTCTCTAAGTATGTGTATTTTTTATTTAGTAACATTCTGTTGATTCAAGTAACTCCAAACAGCAACACAGACAATAATTGCTTGAAATATAGAATGACTTCAAGGACTTCTGGACTGTCTGTAGGCAGAACGTGATTATCTGATAAAAGACTTCAGGAGAAATGTCAGATAAAGAAGATATATCTCTTAAGCTGGTCTAAACAACATATTTAAGCCTACATTCTCTATATTTTTGTGTTTGGGTTTTTAATATCTATCCATGTGAATAACATGAAAGATCAAGGTGAAGTTGTAGTAGGACTGCTTGTCTTTAATATCTCAACTCTGCTGAATTTTAAGTCATCTATCCCCAGAGCAATTTTACTCACCAAAAGCATCAGCACCTGCAGACTTCTAGTTTAGAGAATTTTTGTTGAAAATAACTGGCATATTTCTAATTATTTTTCAATGCTCTGAAGAGAATCCCTGTATTGTAACTGCAGCCTAACATTACAGTGTGCAGTTTCTTGAACTAAATAAAGAAAACGTTAGCAATTTGCTCAGTAGAACCTGATTGCTTTCCCTTTCTCATTTACAGTTTGTTAAATGAGAATCTGCATAAAACAAATAAATGAAGCAGGTGCATGTCAGGTTCTAGTTTGGAAGACTTCCAGCTGATCAACTCCACCAAGGTTTTATTATCTAACCGGAAACATTATGTTGGTGCTCAGATTTTTCCCTCAAGAATAACCTCTGCCAACTGGAAACAGCTCAATGAACAAAATGCTGTGACTATTGAAGATTCAGGTAAATGCTCTGCAGCAATCATTGTGCCCAACAGGCTCTTTTCCCTCTGTATATGCATACAGACACATGCAGACTAGTCTGAAAATATATTCCAAATTTTGTATCAAAAAACCCACAAAAATAACAGCAGGCCATCAAAAAGAGAGACCGTGTTTTTCCACAGACTTTGTGATAAACATTAAAACAATGATTGAACAGAAAATCTCATATTTGCTAATTTGGAGGGCATATTTTCCAGCTGGAGAGCTTCCTTTGGACGCCAGTAAACAGCTGGGGGGGATGGATAGAATACTCGGTAATAGTGTCCATTTGGCCTTTCTTCTGCTTTCATCAAACTTTTAAATGGTTTGAAGTGGAAAAGCAGGATTGTAGCTGCTTGTATTGGTGCCCAGTGCATGTAATTTGCAAGAATGTCAGACAAAGTGATTTGCCATACCATGAATGTTAACAGCTGTAACTGATGCTTCAGCGCTGCCCCGAGTTCTCGTTAAGTACGTGCTGCAGCATTGTTGAGGCTACACTTGCACTGAATTTCAGCCCCTGGGCACTGTTTTCAGCCCTCCTCCCAGCTTATATGGGAAGATGTAAATCCTGCAGCTAACACAGATGCTCAAGAATTTGCTGTGCTAATAGGAGGTACAGATTTATAGAGGAGCATATTTTTAAAGCATCAGAATTGCTACTTTCAGGAGTATTTAAATCAATTCAGGTGCTAAGGTATTTCTTCCACTCTGCAATATAAAGCATTTCAACCTGTTTATTGCACCTCTTCTCAGCTCAAGGAGAGCTGAGCATGGGAGCACCTAACAGCGTGCTTTCCCTTGAGGAAATGTTCTATGAATAATGTTTAAACTTATTTACTTTGCATACTTTTTAATATATATATATATATCACTAAGGGGAAAATTTACAAAAGCATGTTTATGGTAGAAGTCTAAATTGAATTGTTCTTCAGCAAGGTACATGTACTTTTGCAAACTGTATGTCAAATTTGATGGTAGAACCCATGTATTTTTATTATTGCAAAACAGTTTATAAAAAAGAAATCTATAACATTTCAGAGAGAAAAATAGTTATTCCTGATTGTTTTTTAATATATGGCTAATACTTGCAGAAAGTAATAGAAAAAAATAGTTGGAAGATACTTCAAGCAGTCCTCTACTCTCAGACTCCTACCACAACAAAGGATTAAAAATATCTAACCTATATTTGGCAGATGGTTGTACATCCTGTTCATAAAATCCCTTAGTGCTGGAGATTTCATTGTATTCTATGAAGCCTATGTGAGAGAATATCTCCCACTGTCCTTACTTTGGGAAGGTTTTATTAAGGTTTTATATAAATCTCACTTTCTGCAACAGAAGCTCAAATGTCTTTGTTGGTTGGGGGAGCTTCTTGCATTTTTCTTCAGTTTTCTTTAAATCATTTGAAGACCAACCATGTCTCAAGTCCTATCTTCTCTATTCTTAATATCAACAATAAGCTTCTATTTCTTTTTCACAAGTTACATTTGCTACACTTTGGATCCTTCCTTCTCTGCTTCACTCGTTCCTCCCCAATTTGTCCTTACATTTCTTGAAGTTTATGTCAAAAAATAGCAAAAAGATTGCAACAGAGGCTTTATTCACACTGAGTAGAGCAGAAGGATTATTTTCTATTTCTGAATACACTCACAGTTTTCACATCCCAGAATGAGACCTGCCTGCCTGTTTCCACAATAGATAAACAACGCTGATCCATGCTGAGTTTATGATTTGCAAAAGGGCACTTGTAAATCACTAGGCTTGTGACCAAAATACTGCTGTCTAATGGGTCAGTCTCTAACTTTTATACTAAATTTCCTTCCTTAAGAGTAATATTTTGAACTCTCCTTAATCAACTATAGCTTTTCGTATTAGGCCAAATTTTTCCCTTCTTGAAAATGTTTTGAATTGCAATGCTGTCCTACAAAGTGCGTGGATCCACTCCCAGCTTGGTACCATCTGGAAATTTAGTAAACAATCTTCTATGCCTTGAAAGTCATCATAGAAAGCACTTACAATATCTGTGTGATAACAAACCTTTTATCTATCATCTACCTATTTATCTATCTATCTATCTACTTATCTATCTACCTATCTATTTATCTATCTACCATCTATCTATTTTTGCCCCAAAGACAGACTACATTTAGAAGGAAGAGTTCCGACCAAACTCAGTCAGGTTGAACAAGAAGACACTGCACTGTTTCAGTAAGAACATTTTACTTTCAGGGGAGGGGGGTTAATAAAAATGATGAGACCAATTCTTATTAAGCACTAAATTTGTATGATGATGCTTCAGTATTTTCTTACTGGTGCAACTGCTGTATGACAGCAAATGTGAAGAAGATATGGCAAATTCCACAGTACTGTGTTTGCAAATACCATGACAGTGCTATGCAAGATGTACTTCAGGCTTTGCTCACCCATCACAGAATGCCCCACACCAGCCTCTCAAATGTTTATAATCCCAGCTATAACCACAGATCAGGGAATTAACCAGTAGATGAGCTCCTTTCTATACCATGATCTGATTTCTCAATGTAATTAACTAGTACTGTTCATTATCAGGAAAAATTTAAATTATTCAAGAGTTTAAAAAAGTCATCAATATGCTACTCTGATTAAAATTCTTAATAAGTTGCTAACATTCTTGAAGGTCTGGAAATGAATAAAGGACTATCTGTATATGATAATAATTCTTAAACAAGGAAATCTTCCTGTAAGGAGCTCTTCAGAGATATATTCTGAAAAAAGTCCACAATCTTACTGGTAGCATACGGGATGAAATGAAATTAAATGAAATAACATAAGACCAGCTGTGCTGGGTAAGAACAAAGCTCTATATAGCCTGTGTTCTCTCTCTGACAGTGGCCAGAAGTGGATTATCAGGAAAGGCAAGTGTGCAATGATATTTCGTTAAAATTCTCTTATCCTTTAGCAATACAGTTTTCAAAAGTTCTTGAGGCACAGGTTGTGTTTTCCTCAGAGGATTTGTCTTCCACGAACTTGACTGGTCACTCTGTCTTTCTGTGTACTCCAACTCTTAAGCAATAAAATAATAAACTTACGCCTTTAAGTATTTACTCTGCTTTTCATTCCAATTATAACTCTGGTTGAACCATTTCCCATATCCTTTGGAACCCAATATGTTCCAGTCACAAGAATGGAAAGATGGCAAGACAAAAAAAGCAAATGAATTATGCTCCCAGAAAAATCTTTCCCTCATTTTTACTCCACCTCTGTCTGTCAAGAAACACAGTTTTAAAAATTCTGACAGCTTAAGTCACAAAGGTTTTTAGAAAGACAAAATTCATGTGTTTTATAGCTGATATAAAGCGAGCTTGCTCCTTGAGCCAAGCCCTTTTCTGAGTATGCGTGCAGGAGCCCGTTGCATATTTTGCCCCACTGGGTTCTGATTGTTTACCCTGTGAGAAAGAAATATAGAGAATTGCATTTGAGTAATGGCAGAATGAGTCATCTGATCCATCACCTCTTTCCACAGGACTGGTCTGTATCTTACACTGAGTCTGCCTGTGATTTGCACTCCAGTCTTAACTGATGACAGGACTGAAACGCCCACAGTGACAGAACATTCCCTACTCTGACCGAACATCCCCTAATCTAACAGAACCAAGGTTTCCTTGCTTTGCAGAATTCCAATTTCATATTTCTCTACTGATGGTCCTCACTGCCCACTATGCCACAGCTCTGCCCACAGTCTGCATAAAGGCAAGAGTCACTGTCAGAAATGCCAGTGACTGTGTTGCACCCAAGACACCCCTCAGCTGGGGAGATTTGTTCATGACATTTACTGTGGGATGGGGGAAGAAACCCTATCATTTTCTCACTTCTAAAGCACTAAATTAATAAGAAGAGAAATTGTTATAGAGACAATGTCCTGGGGTGTCCCTCTGAAAACTGTCCTAGAAAATCAGTCCCAGTAGCCTGGACTGCTGAAACAGCATGAGGCCTTGAGCAGCTGCCATTTCTCTCTCATGCCATTTGCTGGCTGGCAGCCTTTTTTAAAAATGCAAGAAATGCAGTCAACACCCACTGCTAAAATTTTAAAGCTACTGCCTAAAATAATGCTTTCACAAGGAGACAGTGCTGTAACACCTCTACATAAATGGTATCTGCCCCGCATCAGCTCACTCCTCTACACAGTTTGAAAGAAACTTGCTCACCTAAACTTTCTGCACTTGAAATTAAGCAAGATGCTTTCACTTTAAACTGAAACCTAAGTTAAAAAAAGGATGGCACAAATTGTACCTTCAGTTGGGTTGCAATGCATGGATGTAGCTTTGTTCGAAAGTCTTCTCAATTTGCCTTCAGAAGGAAGGGAGACACTCATGCAACAAGTGTAGGACTCAAAGTGACCTCCACCTGGTGTGCACTTCTTAGTAAAAGAACGTGATATATGAGTGAGCTCAACAGGGAAGTCAGGAAAGATCTGTAACAAAGGATAACCTCGTTGTGGGACTCAAACTTCCCTGTTACAATCTGGGTATTCACTGAGGGCTGTAGCCACACTCCTTATCTGTTTGCTGTAAGCAGAGGGAAAGAAAACACAGTGAAAGAAAATCTCTATCATATGGTCCCTAGATGTATCATAAAATGACTTAGAAAATTCACTTTCTAGATCAGGATAGATCATTTCTAAGAGGTTTTCTGAAACTAAACTTTTCAAACTGTTGGAAAGAGAAATCCTGTTGAGAACTATTTCTTTTGGCTTAATAAAAACAAATTCATAGTTTTGGAACAGAAGAACACTGTGAGCATGTGGTGTGGACTCAAATAGCCACTCACATGTTTCTGGTGTGACCCCTGACAGGCCAGGCTAAGCAAAAGCAATTTGGAATTCATGATTTGCCTGAAACCCATGGGATCAAGGATTCAGCTCCAACAAAAGTCATTACAGTTTGGCTTAAGGGCACACAAATTTTTGTGTACACAAAAATTTAAAAGATCAAAGTGATGAGAGGCAATTTTTTTTTAAGAGATAACCTCTAATTACCTATTGCAAAAGTAAAGTAATAATAAAAGTGGCTTTTTCAAAGACAATTTCTTTCAGTATTCTGGCTAACAGTTTCCTCAACATGACTCTGATTCAGGACATGAATATGTTGTAAACAACCTTTGCAATGATCGACGGGCTGCTACCCTTAGTGTGTCTTTCAGAGGTACTCCAAGCTCAGTTTTTATACAACTGCAACTTCCTCTACTCTGGGGTAGAATCTATCAACTGGTAGAAAATAAAAAACATTTTATGCCCTTCTTCATCCTCCTCTTCTTCACCGACCATCACCAGGGTTTAGAACACTACCTGTACAGCCCTGAGAAGAAGTGAAATCAAGCCCGTCATGATTCCCACAGTAAATCATTGAACACAAACAGGTTTCAGTCTAATTTGACTGGTTTTGAGATGTCAGATGGAATTCTGCACTGCCTTCTTCCATGCCTACCATTCCCTCTCCCTTCCAGCCCAAGAAAACACAATAAACTGTGATTTGCAGTTGCTCCACGTGGTCCACGCCACCATACCTTTGCCATTTGAAATGTGAAATTGGGTAAGGGCACTGGTTCTGTGCTGTTTCTGAAAGGATTCATCTGTCTGCTGGATCAAACGCCCAGTTTTCTGTATGAAGAATAGCAAAAGCCACAGACATTGCTGCTTCTCCTCTCTTTCCTATTTATGGCATTGACAATACAACATTATCTATTCTGCATAATCAAACACTTTATGCTTGAGTGGCCCCATTGTAGCAAAAACAAAAAACAAAAAAAAAACACCCAACAAAAAAAGGATCTGGGCTTGTGAAGATAGTGATTTGTTAAGTAACCTGCTTAGCTGTGGTTCATTTTAAGACACATTAAAGCACCTAGAGAGGGTTGCTTTTCAAAATACAGCTTATTCCCACAGTGCATTCATAATGCTTGGTTTCATTTGGGGTTTTATCCCTGGGGTGGGTTAAACCAAGAAATGTAGAAAGGCAGCTCAGAGACATGCATTTAACAGGGAGCAAAAATTGCAGTGAAGGAAAAAAAAACCCCATCTTTATACAGATTACAAGAAAAGCTATTATTCAGGAAAGAAACAAATTTCTGAAGATAAGGATGACTATTATGATGATCAAGGGAGAAGAGCCTGACAATAAACCTAACTGGCAAATAGGACAAACACAATGGTCATCTCACACAAATTGAGAAGAAAAGATGTTTCCAAGCTTTGCAATCACAGTGAAGCAGATCAGGACTGGGATGATATTCTACTGTTTCTGTTGCAAAGCACACGCATTAACCCATGAATCCACACAGAGCAACACAAGTGTGTTTCTGATGGTTTTGTATTTACAAAGATACTTTCATCTATGAAGCATTTACACTTGAAAACTGTGAACACCACAAATGTAAGAATTTGGCCAACTTGCAGCACTGGTTTAATCCATGAGCAAAGAAATGGCAAACGTTGCTACTCCTCCTTTAGTAGGACCACAAGCAAGACAAACTGAAAGAAACCAGGTGGCTGACTGAAAGGAAGGAAAAGAAATAATGTTCTTTTTGTATTAGAGGCACACATCCCTAACCTAAAAATGAAAATCTGATACACATTTGAACATCAAATGAGATCTCCTGAGTCACTTCTGCCCCAGTTTCTTGCAGATACTGCATCACACAAGGCATTTAAGAAGCTTCTGTAAACTTTTGCTAAAACCACATGCTCTGCAACATTTGTTTAGCTGGTTGTTAAGTTATAACTTCTAAGTTACATAACTCCTGCCTTGTGCAATCTTGGGAATGAGAGATGTTAATTGCAGGGAACGAGACAAGCAATGCAGCTATTTTTAAAATTACTGTCCAGAGGCTTGGCTGTGGCACTGAATATTGCTTGTTGATAAAAGAACTGGATAAATATATTTACAAACACATCATCATAATTCCTGCATGTACTGAAAAGCTGCCTTTTGAAGCAATAGAATCCTTTAACTATCGAGACTTGAACAAACCAGACCCCTCCTCAAAAAACTTACAGTAATAATGTCAAAAGCTAAGAGAAGCAAATTAGAAGTTCCTGATTAGCTACATATAAGAATTTGCAACCCTTAGCCTATTCAAGCAACACAGTCTTCTAGTACAGAAATATTAGGCAAGAACATCTGTTTGGCAAACACAAACTGAGTCTTTCTAAAATGAACTTGCTATAAACAACATACACCACAGCAGAGTGGTAACAAACACACTGCTTCTAAATTCCATATAGCTCTCAAAAGGAGAAAATATATAATCTACTGTAAAGTGAACAGCCACATTCCATCTATCCATACTGACTCTGCTTTTCTGTTATGAACACTCCACTGCATTTTATAAAGAGACATAACAGTTCTGGAGCTGTTGCACTTGTACCACTTTTGTTAACAGGGGGCAGGACAGAAGGGTGGAAAGCAGGGGACAGGGACCAGGCTTGTGTTAGAAGATCTGTTCTTCTAGGAGAACAGATCCCCTTTCCTTCTTCACCCTGTCTTTTGGTCAGTGCAGAAATGTTGGTCTGCTGCCCAAGCCCTGCACATATTCCATGTACCTCATTCCAGACTTGTGCAGTACAGTTCTGCCAACATGAACCACGCATAAAAGCAAACAAAAAACAGGCTCTCTAAAACTGTAAGAATAATATAAACCAGTGACTTTTCACAAGCACCACCACCTAGGCTTTTTGTTTCTAAGCATGAAGAGAAACTTCTGTCTTCTGAGTATATAAAGAATTCTTGGTTTTTTCTAGACAATGTTTTAATGTATAAATGTATTCACATGGCACAAGAAACCTGATGTATTTTTGCAGTCATGTCCTGTCAGTCAAAACCACCTAAATTCACCAATAGTGAGAACTGGGCATTTTCAAATATTTCCAAATTTGGAAGGTTAAACACTGTCCCTCCTCAAGGTAAAGAAGGTTCAGTTGATTCAATTATTACTTAGTTTATCCAAGGGATAAAACAAAGTAATGAACAAAAAACAACTTCATTTTCCCATTTCTAATCATAAAATTTAAAAAGAGACGCTCAGAGGATGAGATCTACCAGTTCTACAGCTCTGATCTGAGCAGCTCAGCATTTTAACTCTGCTATAAAACTCCTGCAAAACAGATCAGTTTTGGCATAAATTTGCTAAATTTTATTAAGCTTAACTCTGTGAACACATCTAGACTTTTTTTAAGTAATAAAACAAAGCACAAAATAATTCTATAATTCCATCTTAATTTCCATTCAAATACCAATACAAGGGTAATTAAAGAAGACTTCCACGAACAGCAAACAGCAGGAAATTAAAACGTATATAAAGGCAAAATTGCTTTAAAAGATGAAAACCAAAGTAGTACAGCCTCCTGGGTAGGAAAAAAGCTTCTGGTTTTTGCAAATATCTACTGAAAATTTATGTATTGGAAAGTTCCAACCAATGAGAGCCTAAAAGTACTACAAAGAAGGGAAAAATAAAGCAAGCTACCATCAAAGAAAAAGGTCAAGTGAATTATTAAAAATCAAATTCCACATCACTGCTGTAAAACATGACTAGATCTGATGATTTAAAATAATCCACATCCTATTATATAAAACTGCTTTTAGTGGACAATTAGTAGACAAATGAGCATTCAAAGGTTACTAAATACTTCTGTGTATGAGGAGAGACAGATATGTGAATGTTGTAATATAATATTTAAACTTCCAGTACCAAAGGTAAGACAATGCCAACTTGACGATTCAATGCATAATCTAGGAAGTAATTAAGCATATAACAAAGATTTATAATCTGTTGTACAACTGAGCAATACTCATTCTTTCCTTGAAACTCTAAGAATTAAAAAGCACTGTATTAATTGTGTTTTATTAGACCAAGAAGCCTCAGAAGGCTGCAAGACTGGATGCAGCTGGTGAATGTTTCCACTAGAAGTAAAGCCATTTTAATTAAAATTTTACAAAAAAAAAAAAAA